>JACYVW010000317.1:0-29532 GCA_023065735.1 Coffea humblotiana | reverse complement strand
ATTATTTAATTAATTGATTATCTTGGATCCGGATAATTAGTTAATTTGGTAATCTATTGTCAATTAGGGTATTTAATCCATAATTGTTTAATTGCTTTGAAATAGTGACAACTGGCACAATTAGTTTTGTGTCAGGGGGATACGCGGACTAATCTGAAATAACCCTGGTAGTACGTTATTTGATTAGAATAGGATTCTTCTAATACGTAAGACAATTGGGGAATTAAATCTTATGGGCGTACTTAAGATTATTTCTCAATTAGATCAGTGATTAACAGGCGTACCTTAATCACCGACACAGTAAGGAGGGGTTGACTGTCATCGCTTGTTTGACAGTTATAACCTATTTATTAATAAATAATTGGAATTGCTTGTGCATCGATGATCAATTAGGTGAACCATTGCTGAAGTTATTTTTTGACTAGACCTTTAATTATTGTTACTTTAATTTTAGTGAATTGTCATTTACTTTTTAGTTGACTATTTTATTTTCAGTTGAATTGTTTTAATTGTCACCCTTTATACAAAAAACACCCTGTATTAATTTGAATTTCTAAAGAGACAAATATCCCTAATCCCTGAGAATACCCCTATTTGCCCTATTTACAAATTCATAATTATTTGTGCAAAAGTCATCCCATTCGGGTATATCGGATCAAGCAAACTTTTCGGAAATAGAGTGAATCAAGTAACCCATTGCACACCTAGAGTTCCTAATCCAGTACTTGGAATCGAATTTTGGCTATTTTAATTGGCAATTAGATTTATTTTATTATTGCTCAGGTTTCGACAACCTGTCAATTTTTGGCACCGTTGTTAGGGAGAGTGGTGCCAGTTATTTTTTTCTTTTTAAGTCTATTTTTGTTCTAATTCTCTGGTGTTTTTCGAGTGTATGCCTCATTCTTCTCGTACAGGTGAATTAATTTTCGACCCAGAGGTAGAGAAGACCGCGCGTAGAACAAGGAAAGAGACCAGACAACTCAGAGAAGAGCACTCAAATACTGCATCTCAGAGACCTGAGTCAGAAGTTGAACCAACAGATTCGTTTGGTGACACTTTGAGTGACTCAGATCAAGAAGAAGTCAATATGGCTAATGCACGCACATTAAGAGAGTTGGCTGCTCCTGATTTAAACCAGCAGCCTTTATGTATTACTTTCCCAAGTTTGAATGATAACACTCCCTTTGAATTGAAATCTGGGCTAATTCATTTTTTGCCATCATTCCATGGTTTACTAGGTGAGAAACCTTACAAGCACCTGCAAGAGTTTGATGTCGTGTGCAATAGTATGAAACCTCCGGCCATCACAGAAGAACAAATAAAAATGAGAGCATTCCCCTTCTCTTTGAAGAACTCTACAAAAGACTGATTATACTACCTACAACCAGGTAGTATCACCACGTGGGACCAGTTGAAGAAAAAATTTTAGACAAGTATTTTCCTGCGTCTCGAGTTGCAAGTCTAAGAAAGGAGATCTGTGGTATCAAGCAGTACCAAGGGGAGTCACTTTACGATTACTGGGAGCGATTCAAAAAGTTGTGCATCAAGTGCCCCCAGCACCAAATAAGTGAGCAGTTGCTCATACAATATTTTTACGAGAGGTTACTCTTCAGAGACAGGAGTATAATTATGCTGCGAGTGGAGGGGCACTGGTGAACAAGACCCCTCGAGCAGCGTGGGAGCTAATTGAGGGAATGGCTGAAAATTCGCAACAGTTTGGCACGAGAGAGGATGTCCCGATACGCAGGGTGAATGAGTAGAAACCTCCTCCATCCAACAACAAATTTGAATTGACGTCCTTCGTGCGACAACTGGTTGTAGGAAATGCATCACAAGCCAAGGTGTGTGGGATTTGCACTGGTATGGGTCATTCAGCGGAGATATGCCCAATGATTCAAGAAAAAAATGCAGAGCACGTGAACATGGTTGACGCGCCCGCGCCAAGAAAACCCTATGACCCATATTCAAGTATCTACAACTCCGGTTGGAGAGATCATCCCAACCTCAACTATAGAGGGAACAAGCAGTCTAACTTTGTGCCAAATAGGTAACAAGGGTACCAGCAGCAGTACCAGCCTCACCCGCCACCACCCCCTTCAACCTCTGGTCCATCTTTGGAGGAGATGATGAAACAGTTGATGGCTACCACCGCGCAACATCAACAAAAGACGGACTCCGAACTACAGAGTATAAGCAATCAAATGAGCCAGATGCAATCCATGCAAAATTAGATGATTCAAATGGCCATAACAATCAGCCGTTTGGAGTCCCAAGTCCAAGGTAAATTGCCGTCTCAACCTGAAGTCAACCCAAAGAACGTAAGTGCGATGACCCTGAGGAGCGGGAAGGAAATTCAGGGGCCCGAATTCACAGTTCCAAAGACAAAGATGAGGAGATGATTGAACGTGAGCTTGAAAAGAAGGACAGCAATGGCACGAATCAAAAGATACTTTCGGACCCAATCATTACAGTTAAAACTAACCCACCATCTTTCCCTAGTAAGTTGGAAAAACCAAAAAAGTAGGATAAAGAGAATGAGATCTTGGAGGTGTTTCGCAAGGTAGAAATTAATATTCCCCTACTAGACGCAATCAAACAAGTGCCGAAATATACAAAATTCTTGAGGGACCTGTGTGTCAATCGAAAGAGACTAAGGGGATATGAAAGAGTCATTTGTAGGGAGAATGTGTCAGCAGTCCTGCAAAGGAAACTCCCACCGAAGTGTGGGGACTCAGGTATGTTCACTATCCCCTATAGGATAGGGAATACTTTGATTAGGAAGGTCATGTTGGACTTAGGGGCATCGATCAATGTGATGCCAAAATCTATCTATACCTCTCTGAATTTAGGTCCATTAAAAGAAACTAAGATAATTATTCAATTAACTGATCGAACTAATGCATATCTGATGGGTTGATTGAAGATGTGTTGATTAAAATTAATGATTTAGTATTTCCAACTGACTTTTATGTACTTGACATGAATGATGATCACTCCCCTGATCCCTTACTTTGCTGTTAGATAGACCCTTTTTAGTACAGCACAGACAAAAATTGATGTTAATAAGGGTACATTGTCTATGGAGTTTGATGGAAAATTGTTCATTTCAATATCTTTGATACTATGAAATACCCCTCAAACTCCAACTTTAGATCTGTTTTCTGTGTGAGTGCTATTGACCCCGCGGTGCAGGAAGTATTTGAAACTGTGGACAGGGATGAACTGGAGGTGGCTCTGACCAAGCACCTCGAGTTTGAGACAAC
This sequence comes from Coffea humblotiana, assembly GCA_023065735.1. NCBI lineage: Eukaryota > Viridiplantae > Streptophyta > Magnoliopsida > Gentianales > Rubiaceae > Coffea > Coffea humblotiana. The sequence continues at coordinate 26,269 of JACYVW010000317.1, read as the reverse complement.
GCTTGAGGTAGAATGGAGTGAGGATCTAAAATGTATAGTAGGCGCATTACACTCGCTGCCTACCATCACGAAAAGGTATAAAATCTCACCCATTTTCATCCCCGAATTCACCAGAGGGTACTACCATTTGTGGTGCAGGCACCTGTGTTGGAGTTGAAACCCCTACCGAAGCACCTGAAGTTTGCGTATTTGGGCAACAACGAGACACTCCCGGTGATTATCTCAATTGCACTATCAGACACCCAAGAGGACAAGTTAATTCGGGTTCTGAGAGAAATATAAGGCGATATGGTGGATCATCGCCGACATCAAGGGAATTCAACCCCTCTATCTATATGCACCGAATTAAACTGGAAGAAGATGCCAAACCTGTTATGGCAGGTTCAAAGGAGGTTCAACCCCTCATGATGGAAATGGTGAAGAAAAGAAATTTTAAAGTTGCTAGATATGGAGATCATCTTTGCCATATCAGACAACCTATGGGTGAGTTCCGATCCAGGTAGTTCCAAAAAAGGCAGGAGTGACAGTGGAGGGCAACCAAACGGGTCGAGCTCGTACCACTGCCACAAACCCACTGGATGGAGGCAGTGTATTGACTACCGTAGGCTGAACGCTGTCATAAAAAAGGACCCATTTTCCTCTCCCTTTTCATTGACCAAATGGTGAGCGTTTAACTTAGGCTTACTATTATTTTTTGGATGGATTTTCAGGGTACTTTCCAGATAATAATCGCACCAGAGGATCAAGAGAAGACGACCTTCACGTGCCCGTTCGGGACCTTTGCATATAGACGAATGGCCCTTCGAGTTGTGCAATGCACCTGCAAAATTCAAAGGTGTAATGGTAAGTATCTTTCGGAGTATGTAGAAAAAATTATTGAAGTTTTCATGGACGATTTCAGTGTGTATGGTGATAGTTTTGATACATGTCTAGATAACGTGAAATGATTTTGTTGACGTGTATAGAGGACTAATCTAAGTGTTTAATTGAGAAAAATGCCATTTTATAGTTGAACAATGGGATAGTCTTGGGTCAATGTTATGTCTTCTAAGGGTATTTGAGGTCGACAGGGTTAAAATAGATATTATATCTGCTTTACTTTACCCCGTGAGAGTGCGGGAGGTGCGCTCTTTTCTTGGACATGCAGATTTTATCGAAGGTTCATCAAGGATTTTTCAAAAAATTGGAGACCCCGTTGTTTCCAGTTTTTACAAAAAGATGTGGCTTTCGAATTCGATGACAAGTGTGAGAGAGCGTTCGACAAGTTGGAAGGAGCTATTGACCTTTACCACCGATCATCCAACCCCCTAACTGGAGGTTTACCCTTTGAGATCATGTGCGATGCCAGTGATCATGCTGTAGAGGCTGTGTTGGGGCAAAGAGTCGGGAAGGCAACTCACGTCATCTATTATGCATCCCGAGCCCTGAATGGGGCTCAAACTGAACTACTCCACTACTGAGAAGGAGCTTCTCGCGATTATTTTTGCTTTAGAAAATTCAGGTCATATTTGTTAGGTGTTAAAGTTATTGTGTTCTCTGACCATGCAGCGATGCAGTACCTCATGACCAAGAAAGATGCAAAATCGAGATTCATCAGGTGGATATTGCTCCTACAGGAAATATGACCTGGAGATAAGGGATAAGAAAGGTTCAGAAAATCTAGCAGCCGACCATTTGAGTGGCATACCAGTTGGAGAGGAGAACGAGCCCTTGAAGGATGCATTCCCTGAAGAACATTTATTATCTTTGAATTCTCAATTGCCTTGATATGCTGATCTAGTTAACTATTTGGTAACTGATAATTTTCCTGCAGGTTAGACAAAATCAAAGAGAGACAAAGAACGATGCCAAATATTTCATCTGGGATGACCCGTATTTGTTTAAAATGTGTGCTGATCAAGTGATGAGATGATGTGTAAGCGAAACTGAATTTCAACCAATTTTAACTTTTTTGTCACACTTTTTACCTGTGGAGGTCATTTTGGACCTAAGAGAACTGCTCATAAGGTATTAGAAAATAGTTTTTATTGGCATTCACTATTTAAAGATGCATATGTATTCTGTAAATCATGTGATCGATGTCAAATGGTAGGTAATATAGCCCCGTAAAGATCATATGCCCCAAGTGCCGTTGATTTTTGTCGAAATTTTTGATGTTTGGAGTATAGATTTTATGGGGTCTTTTCCTACCTCATTTGGTTTGTGTATATTTTGTTGGCAATCGATTATGTGTCTAAATGGGTGGAAGTTAAGGTCACTCGGACTAATAATTCGAAAGTAGTTGCAGATTTTATCATGTCTAATATTTTTGTACGTTTTGGAATGTCAAGAGCTATTGTTAGTGACAAGGGGACGCTCTTCTGCAACAAAATCATAGCCGCGCTGTTTCGCAAATATAGTGTACTTCACAGGATCTCAATGTCGTACCACCCTCAGACCAATGGTCAAGCGGAGGTGTCAAATCGGGAGATTAAATCCAATCTTGGAGAAAATAGTGCGACTCGATAGGAAAGATTGGAGTCAACGGTTGGAGGATACACTTTGGGCCTATCGGACGGCCTACAATACCCCCATAGGGACGTCACCGTACAGACTGGTATTCGGAAAGCCGTGTCACCTTCCAGTGGAGTTCGAGTACAAAGTTTTTTGGGCGATTAAACAGTGTAACATGAACCTAGAGGAAGCCGGTGCCCAACGGAAATTGGATTTGCAGGAATTGGAGGAGATCCGGAATGAAGCGTACGAGAATGCACTGATCTACAAGGAGTGGAACCGGGCATTTCATGACCAACAAATTTCTAGAAAAACCTTTGAAGTTGGTCAGAAGGTTCTCCTGTACCAATCCAGACTTAAACTCTTTCCAGATAAGCTACGTTCCCGTTGGATTGGATCTTTTATTATTACTCACGTCTTTCCCTATGGTGCAGTTGAAATTCAAAGTGTTAAGACGGATAATAAGTTTGTGGTGAATGGACACCATCTCAAACATTATTTTGAAGGTTTTCCAAGTGGAGAAATGGAAACGATAAGTCTAGCTGCACTGCCGTGTCCCAATTAGTGCTATTTCGCCATCTCTAGCCAAAGACATTAAAGAAAGGCGTTCATTGGGAGGCAACCCAATTTCTTTTAGTTGTTTGTTCAGTTTTGTTTGATTGTTTTAATATGTTTTCCTTGAATTTGACTGATTTCGGGTTTCAAATTTTTGTTTTTGATGACTAATAGGTGTCTCTCTAGCATGACGCGCCCGCGTCAAGTCGTATGGAGAGCTCATGGTCAGAAGAGTTCTTGCCTTTATGATACGCCCGCGTCAAGTCATATGGAGAGTTCATGGACAGAAGAGGTCCTACCCTCTTGACGTGCCCACGTCACGTTCGCGGGAAAGGCGAGCATTGAAAACTCGAGGGTAGTTTTCTATTCTTTGTTACCCTTTAATTTTGAATTTCGAAAATAAGTTTTATTCATACTATTAAAAAAATTCAAAACAAAAATTTTCAAAACAAAAAAATAATAAATAAATATTTGGAAAAATAAAATATTTAATTAATAAAAAAAAAATTTCGGTCGTTTGACCGTAGCCTTGAAGTTCCAAATCCCAAGCTTGCTTTTGTTTCAAAAAAAAAAACCATTTCTTTTTCTTTCTTTTTTTCTTTCTCTTTTCTTTCTTTCTTCTTCCCTGCTTCTTCTCTTTCGGCCGAGCTTCCTTGCAGTCCGCCGCCACTTCCACCTTGCTCGCTCTACCGGCCCTCGCGACGCACGCCATCTCTTTCCCTCCTCATCGCAGGCCGCCACCAGCCCCAACCTCGCACACCGCGTGGCGCCGCAGCGCCAACGACCACCACCATCCTCCTCGCCACGAACTCGCGCCGCTAGCGAAAGCACCAGTCGCGACCCACCTTTCTTCTCTCCTCTCGCACGCGCTCTCCTCTTCTTCCCCAGCTTGTTCGCAGCCCTGTGCGCACGTCGCCCTCGCTCAACAACCACCACCTGCTCCGCTGCTAGCTTCCCTAGCCCACGGATGCCGCCTGCTCACGGCCACCTTCCACCGCGCCTCGCTCTATCGCCTTTCGCCTACACGCGCCGTCGACCGCGAGCCTCCCTTGCTGCTTCTCGCACTACTGTCCGCCGCCCCTGTCCACCTCTCTTCACCGCCACCCCTCTTACTTCTTTATTCGGGGAGCAGTCGAGGTAATTGTCAATCGATCTCCAATTTTTGGCAGTGTTCGGTGTTAATCCTGTGTGGTATCTCTTCATTTGTGTGGAGCACCAGTGGTACTGGTTGCCATATTTCACCTATCTTTTATTACCCCCTTTTGGTTGGATACCAGATTGATTGCTAAGGGTTTGTGCCTGGAGTCTTGGTGTTACATTTCTGCCTGGCTATTGATGGCATTACCATATTCTTGGGGCTCTAGCTACGGTTTACCTGCTGGAGGTTTTTGGTTGACCTTTTTGATTAAATTGCTGGGGTCTTGGGTAGTCCAAGTTTTGCGATTGACTGTCACAGTGGGGAACACCAGTGAACCGGAATTTGCTTGTTGAATGTGGTGGAGTTTATCTGTGTTGTTAGGGGTGTTCGATCACGTGATTTCACTTTCCTTACCTATTGATTTGAATTGAGTTCAATTACTACATTTGTTGAGGCTGTTGTTCTGCTCCTGAGATTGTGTAGCATCTACTGTTGAGTGATAAACTGGACGGCATTCATAGCAACTGCTTTGCTCTGCTATTGCTCTGTTATTGGTATATTCTATATTCTATATTCTATATTTCTCAATGAGGAGAGCTTGGAGCGGATGTGCATTCTTGAATACGTCGACGGTGCCTACCGGTTCACTCCCCCGGGATCGCCTCGCGCCCCCCCGCGCTCCTCATTTGCCCGTTCGTCCCCTGTTGACGATGAGGCCGGCCCGTCTTCCTCTGCTCCGCCTCCTCCACCCCCCGGAGCTGCTGAATGACATCAACTCCGGACCCAAGTTTAGAATCTGAAGGCTTGGATGACCAACATCGATGCTAACGTGCATAGTATGGCGCAAAATTTGCCAGCTCTCATGCATCATGCGGGTCTCACGCCTCAATTTGGGTACCACCCACCAATTTGATCAGACATCAGGGAAGTTTCGTTGCCCACTCTTCTACTTTTGACGTTTATTTGCTACATTGAGGGTAATGTATCGTTTAGGTATGGGGGGACCAGTTGTGGTGCTAGTTTTTCTAGTTTTTAGTTTTTAGTAGTTTTTAGATGTTTTTCCTTTATTTTCAGTTTGTTATTTGCTTATTTTCGTTCAGTCTCTTTCTTTCTTTTTAGTGATTAGCTCTCATGTGAATGTCGACGTTTGATGTTGGATTGTTGACTCTAATTCTATTATTGCCAAGTTTTAATAATAAAAGTGTATCTAGTTAATGTGGTTGAATCCAAGAACATCTCTTTGGTGAATATCGGTGATTGCTTGACTTTTGTGATTTCTTTGTTAACTTTTCTAGGCATAAGGAATGACTGTTGGCATTTGAATGTGAATTGGTTCAATATTGACTTTAGTTCTCCATATTGGCAAAAATGAGGCTAGCTGCTCCTATTTTTTTTGTTTTTAGCGGTGTTATTTTACTTTGTTGTGTTACTTGGCTGTGAATAAGGTTGACTGTACTCCGCTATTAGTTACTACTGAGTAACCGGGGGTCCTCACCTAAAGTGTCGACTCTCGCGTCAAAAAGTAGTAAATTCTATAAGTACGTGGTTGTATAGCGATAGGAACTGAGTAACCGGGTTCCTTCATCTGAAAAATATTGGAATTCGCTTCAAAAGGCTTGAATGGCTAGAGACTAAGTCATTTGTGCTATTCAAAAAATAAAAAAAAAAGAAGAAAAGGAAAAAAAAGTAATGGAAAAAAAAAGAAAAAAAAGTGTAGGTTGTGTTAGTATGTGATATAAGTCAGCTTGCAGATTTATAGATTTAATGTGGAGATTTTGGTTAATATTTGGACCATTTGCTGATAAATGTTGTGCGCCATTCCTTTTTTTTAGATTAATTAACCTGAAATTGGAGGAGTTTGGTTGTTTAGAAACTAACCGGGGTGATATTTCTCGGATTTTGATCACTGATGCTTGATATATGATTTTTCTTGGTATCTTGGCAATATGGTAGATAGAGCAATAGCCATTGTCAAATATTGGTGTTTGTTTACTGTTTTTATGCTTGAGAACAAGTATGATTTAGGTGTGGGGGGAATTGATAAGTTGCAGTTTTATCATTTATTTTGTTATTAATTTCCTCTATTACCTGACCTGATGTGGATTAATTGTTGGATTCTACTCACTTTTAGTATTTTACATTTATTTTAGGGAGTAGAACGAAAATATGATAACAAGTGCCAATTTGACTGGAAAGGAGTCCAAGTCACAGAACTTATCCCAGGGGCAGTATTGGCAAAGCAAAACTTTTGCCCATTTTGGTAATTGCTGAAGAGAAGAGGACGGCTGAATCTTCTCCTTTCCCTGAAGCCGCCACACAGAGGAAGATTGGGGGGGTTAGCAATTAGATAGACTAGAGAAATAGCAGAAAATGGGTATGACTTTTGGAGAGCTTTTGTTGACTTTTCCATTACTAGCTTTTGGCAGATTTAGCTAACGTATGCCAAGAACAATTGAAGACTTGAATCATGCTCTGTAGTATCTTGATTTAGACTTTAGTTTTTAGTCTTTTAGTGGGTTTTCTTCCCTCGCATGTCAAGAACGATTAGAAGCATTGAATTCTTCTTTGTAGCTTCAGTTTCCTCCATTGCGCAAACAAATTGTATTTTCCCAATTTCTGTGACGATGGGCGCGACTGTTGCTAAAGTTTCGCAGGGATTTTTCGACCCAAATATGAACTAATTCCCTCACTCTAGTTAAGGAATAACGGAGGTTTTGATTCACCTAAAAATTATGAGATCGATTTAATTTTATCTTTTTCTTTTATTCATTGGTATTCGCATATTCTTTGATTGCAGTACTTATGATTATTTAATTAATTGATTGTTTTGGATCCGGATAATTAGTTAATTTGGTAATCTATTGTCAATTAGGGCATTTAAATCCGTAATTGTTTAATTGCCTTGAAATAGTGACAACTGGCACAATTAGTTTTGTGTCAGGGAGATACGCGGACTAATTTGAAATAACCCTGGTAGTACGTTTTTTGGTTAGAATAGGATTCTTCTAATACGTAAGACAATTGGGGAATTAAATCTTATGGGCGTATCTAGGATTATTTCTCAATTAGATCAGTGATTAACGGGCGTACCTTAATCACCGACACAGTAAGAAGGGGTTGACTGTCATCGCTTGTTTGACAGTTATAACCTATTTATTAACAAATAATTGGAATTACTTGTGCATCGATGATCAATTAGGTGAACCATTGCTGAAGTTATTTCTTGGCTAGACCTTTAATTATTGTTACTTTAATTTTAGTGAATTGTCATTTACTTTTTAGTTGGCTATTTTATTTTCAGTTGAATTGTTTTAATTGTCACCCTTTATACAAAAAACACCCCCTGTATTAATTTGGATTTCTAAATAGACAAATACCCCCTGAGGATACGACCCTACTTGCCCTGTTTACAAATTCATAATTATTTGTGAAAAAGTCATCCCATTCGGGTATATCGGATCAAGCAAATTCTTTGGGAACAGGGTGAATCAAGTAACCCATTGGACACCTAGAGTCCCTACTCCAGTATTTGGAATCGGGTTTTGGCTATTTTAATTGACAATTAGGTTTATTTTATTATTGCTCAGGGTTCAACAACCTGTCATTTGCTGTCCCTAATCTTGATTTACTTTTTGGTATCCGGATTCATATTTGATACTATTGTCGATAGCCATTGTTATGCAAATGATTGTCATACCTTCAATTCCAAACACACCAGCTGTGACCATAGCCCATCTTTTTGCAGAGGCACTGATGTTAGTTTAAAGTGCCCTTATGCTTTGGTGTTCTCTTGTGACCATAATCGCACAGTACTTCCCTTAACAACGGTTATTGATGGGGAGGAACAGCACTTTTATCCAGATCTAGACAGCATTGACTACAGGAAACGAACACTTTGTATATTTGATCCCGGAGTGCAAAAGGACTACTGTTTTACTCTTCATTTACCTCTATTTTATTCATCAATTTCTTCTTTTTGTTTCTTGTATTTGCAGAACATTGGGAGCTATTAATACACAAGACTTTCAGTTGAAATTAACCTTTAGCATCTTATTCTAACTCAGAGATCACTGCCAATCCTGAAGCCAAATGTCTTCTATGCAAGCTTGGATTGCTTGGATTCATGGGATCTATTGAGGTAAAAGGACTTGGGGGAAGACTCAGATTTTCTCCATTTCCTTCAAGCATTTGAAGAACGAAGGTTATTGAAGGATGATCCACAGGGTTCCACTGAATGCACCAAAGTCCCACAATTGCCAATTTTTTGGCAATGACATCCTCTCCATCTTCCTCAACTTGGATTCTCAAGTCTTCCCCTTGAACCAACCGTCCGTAAAACCCATTCGGGATAGTACACTTGGCTAACATTTTGCTTATTGGCATCAATGTTCTTCTGTCATCCAACCATTTCAAGCAACAGCATCCCAAACCTTAAGTACAAAATCAATACAATTGTGCTTTTTTTTTAATTCTCCCGTCCCTTCTCATACCTTTTTTACTCTCAACTGCTTGATACAAAATTCAAACCTTAAATCTAATAGTTAGGAGCACTCTAAAAACCCTTCCTGATCATTAGACAAACCCTTCCTGATCATTAGACAAACCTTAGAAGCTAATCGTACTTTGATGAGTTACAAAGAATTAGGTCTACATCATTATTGTCCTATGTTACAGTTGAATCTAGAAAATGTCGTAACTTTTGGGGCGCTCGTATTGAGATGCACTAATTGCTACTGTCCTATATCACAGTTGAATCTGGACTATTAATTATTAAGATTAGGTTTAGAAAAGTGGTTGTAACTATTGGGGCCATCGTATTCAAGTGGTCCGTTTGGAGTATTGACTCTATTGACAATTTCTATAAAAAATCGGGGTAAAATTTAAAATTTTCTACTATCCAATACCTGTGATCGACAATTTTCTCGATCAATAGGAGAGCATTGACAAGTTAGTGGGGGAAAAACAAACAATTTTTTAAAATTCTATATCTAGACTTGAAATTTTGCCCAGCCCCACTAACCCCGTAAATTCCTAAAGAATGTCAATTTTCAAACGAAATTTCCAAAAGGTGATAGTTATGATACCTCTCCCAAAAGAGTTATTTTTGACTGAATTTAATGTCTCAGCAATTTGATTCACATAACGTGTCTTTAATTTTTCAAGATATTTATTCCTCAGAAGTTGTATTAACTGAATACATTTTTTAAGGAGCCTATTCACAGCATATGTTCTTTTAATAAGTCTCACAATTTAGGAACTCTTTCTAAAAGCCATCATCATTTGAGAATTCACTCCCCACTAATCAAAAAAGTCGAATAGTGTGAATTTTTAAAAGAAATTTTCAAAGGGTGATAGTTTTCAAACCTCTTCCGAAAGAGTAAAAAAGTATTCATTGAATGCAATATATCTTTGAATGTTGTATTCACAAAATGCGTTCTTTTGATTTTCTCGGCAATTAGTCATCAAAAGTTGCATTCGCTAAATATGTTTTTTTAATTCATTGAATATCTTTTTTACAAAAATCTTACTATTTGAATGCTCTTTCCGAAAATCATCACCACTCGAAATTTACTCCTAACCAAGACGTAGATCACCAGCAGTCCTGTGGCTCTCAATACACCACAACCAATGTTTTAAAATCAAGCTCGAACTATCTGGTCGAATCGATTGAACGATCAATCGGGTTGTTTTTTCAAGTTAGGTTAAGTTAAAACTCAGAACCTTAAAAAATCGTTCTATATCTTCACAACCGGTCAAACTGTCCAGTTGGACCAACGAACCGTCGAACCAGAATGGTTCTTCCCAAACCGCTCCGGTCTTGTATTCTCTTCAAAGTTGCGGCTGACAATTTCTGATGATGAAGCTAGCCGCCCGTACGACTAATTCTTGCCTTTTTCTGCCATCCAACCCTCATTCTTTCTTTTAAGTTTCAAAGTTACCTCATTATCGTTCAATAATATTTTTGTGTCATTGTACTTTCCAAAAACTACAGTTTAGCTTCAAATTGTTTAGATATTTCAAAATTTCTTACTTTTTATCCACTAAATCATTATTAAAATTAAAATATCTATATTGTAGCTTATTTTTTACATAACTCCAATTTTTATTCATTATATTAATTCCAATACATAATTTTTTTTCCTTAAACTATTATGTTATCTAAACAGCGAGCAATATATCTAAATATTTCCTACAAATTCATGAGATCGATCTTTTTGCAGTGGTGTTGCTATTACCGGTCAAATTGTTAGTTTAGCATAGCCTTCTAGCCTTTTTTATTTGTCCTTGGATTTTTTCCTTCAAAACGTGTCTTTCCTTTTCATCAACATGATGAATTTGGGATAGCCCAAGTTCGCTTATGCTCTACAATCTTTACATTAATTTTATGGATTTGACAAGCAATCTCTCATAATTTCAATGTTGCAATGAGAAAATATTGCATTTCCTCTAATTGTTCTACTAATAGATGTAAAATAATCATTAAATGAAAAGCTTTAAATAAAACTTTTTATTATAATTGGCCAGATTAGGCTTTTTCTTTTTTTAATTGTAAGTGAGAGGTCTCGAACTCGAAACCTCTCACTTACATTCCCTTCTCCAACTATATTAAGTTGAATTTTATATGACATGCAAATTAGATTATAAAATTGTGCATTTCATAAAAAATAATGTACATTGATATTGATATTGATATTTTAATGTTCTTTCAGTGTTACCTTACGGCTTACAGATATACAAATTACTAAAGGATTTAGCTAAAGATATGTATACATCAACAAAATATTGAACATATCAAAGTGGGCTGAGACTAGATATGGCTGAGCCTTTCACGGCCTAAACTTGGCCCACTTTGAAAACTTTTAGATTGCTTAACCCACCCAGTTTTGATATGGCTGGACTTGGATAGTTGGATTGTCTAAGATCAACAACTCACTTTAAAATTGAGCGTCAGTATTAGGCCCAAAAATTGAACCCTACTTGATCTCATATTAAGCTTAGCCCTAATTTGGGTGGGACAAATATAGTAAACTCAGTTTAATTTGATTTTATTGATAGTCCTAATACTATGGCAAATAAAAAATAATATCATCCTAATACCAGCTCATAACTCTTAATCATTTATTGTTGATTGCAAATTTAATTGGCTAAGAACCTTAACCGCACCTGTAGACACCAAAAATTTTGATAAATCATTTTTATGTTTTATTTATTTATTTGTTTCTATTCTTTTAAGAAAAAGTATATTATCTCATTTGTTTTATTTGGTTGGTTTTGTAAGGAAAATCAAAGAAAGCAAAAAAAAAAGGAGAGAAAAAGGAAAAAGAAAAAGAAGAGAGAAGCTGTCTCAACAAAATCATTTTTGGTTGGTTTTGTAGGAAAAGAAAGAAAACAAAAACGAAAAAAGCAGTTTTTAAAAAAAAAAAAAAAAGAGCAAAAATGCAGCTTTCTTTTTCATCCCTTATAGTACAGAGACAGCTAGGTCCTTGTTGGAGCTTCCCAAATTCATTTTGGCTCCTAATTTCTTTGCCTTTCACGTTCAAACAAGTACTAGACAAGTCATCCCTCTTAATCTTATCTTTTGACACCTGGAAAAGTGATCCAAGAGATCAAAAATGCCCATGAAAGCTGTTTCCATATCCACCACTGCTCTTAGGGTTTGGGGGTTGGATTTTCGTTTAAAAGGCTAAGAAAGAGGGCCATTAGGATAAGAAAGAAAAGGGGGAGTGAGAGAAAATGGCAAAAAAAGAAATGAACGAAAGAAAAAGAGAACATAGGAGGAAAAGAAGATTTTTTTGCAAAAAATTTTGCGACCAAGGCTGACTTTTCAGCCATGTTGCGCCCAAGATTTCTCTCTCAATATAGCTTATTTTGAGAAGATTTTGATTGTTACACACTCTCTGGATTCAGAAGAGAAGCTTTTGTTCAGAAACATGGCGGACAAAATGACTAGAAGATCATCTAATTCGGCCTCAAATGCACTGCCATGCCACCACTACACCAGTCCCTACTGTGTGCCAAATTTCATCAAAATCCACTCCCTTTCATGTTTTCTGGCTCCAATCTTGCTCAAGGTCATCTAAAGGTACTCCCAAAACTTTTCCCTGCTCGATTCGACATTAACACAAGAGATTTAAGTGTGTTTATAGATGTTCATGTTTAAGAAACTTAGATCCCATATTTCTTCATGATTATGTGATTTTTAGATCTTTATTGATGTTTGTTTAAGTTCAAAATGACATAAGTTTCACATTTATATAAAAATCTGGGTTTAAAAGGTTGAGAAACATGATTGCGGCAGGATTCCGGCCAATTTGGCCGAAATATTTGCAGTTTCAGGCAGGTTGACCGCCGAAAACTTCAAATCCGCCGGATTGTTCTTCTCTTCTTTCTCTCTATTTTCTTCCATTTTTCTCTTGCTTGTTTTATTTGATTTGATTCGAATTGGGGCCAAAAATGTCTAATAAATATGTTATAGGCTACAAATTTCTTGGGCTAAGACTGTGTCTTTTCCTTGGGTTCGTATTTGGGCTGTGGAGCTGAGAGCCCAACATTTTTGATTGAAAAATTGAACGGGCCAATCCATCTTTTCTCCTGTTTTTTCATTGGCTAAGAGGGTTTGGCCTAACCAAAACAAAAAAAAAAAAAAGAAGAAAAATGGCCCAACGCTATTTTCTGGTCAAACCAGAAAACATTTTTACAATCTGGTTCCAATGTTTCAAGTTATTTCATTGTGGTTTTAAAACTTTTGGATTTTTCAATTAGATCCCTAATTTAATTTCAACTTGGTCCCTAAGCTTCATTTTTCTTTTATTTTGACTTCTAATCTTTATAATAATTATAATTTGACCCCAAAAAACTTTCTTAATTCTTGTAATTAGGCCCCTGATAGTTTTAATTTCTTAAGTATAATTTATCTTCTTTAATTGCTAATTATAATTCATTTAAATGCTTTTAATTGGTAGATTTCATGATCATTTCCATTTCTTTATAATTTATTTGTTAATTAAATTGGTGTCTTGACAATTTTATTGATTTTAGAGTATAAATATGGCAAATCTAACCTCGATTAACCACTACTTCAAGGGAGGTTATATTCTAGTATTATTTTAAATTTTCTTATGCGCTCTTATGTGCTTTTTATATGTGAATGCATGTTTTAAATGCTTTTTCTTGTATTTAATCATTTTTATTCTTTTTTATTTTATTTTCATTTATTATATTAATTTTTGATGATTATTTGGAGGGCATTTAAATGCCAAGTTGTAATAGATAGATCCTCAAGACATGTATTTAGTTAGGCTATGTAATAGATATGTTTTAATTTTGCCAAAAATGTAAGTAGTTAGATAAAAGTAATAGTTGGGTTATTATTTTTTAAATTTTCCCCCTTCTATTGTAGTTAGGGTCCCAAAATGTAATAGTTAGGTTTTCATGCGCTTTTCTTTGGTTGTGTGTTTGCATGCCAGTATGCTTATATGTTTATTCACTTTCTTTAGGGTTTTGCATCTAGATATTATGTTTATGTGTTACGTGCTCTATGTACTTTATGCATTTATCTGTTTTAATTATGTTTTATATGATTATTTAGTTATAATAAATGCATGACGTCACCACACTAGTCCAACACTAATTATAGCCTTTCTTCCCATTTTCTCACTAGCCCACGCTAGTGAGAATTTATAGATATGGGTTAGTCCAATTCTAGACCCTTAGGGCTGCTTACGCGCTAGAATCACATGTTTGCATGACATTATTTACATTTCATGCATATTTTTATTTTTTAGGGTCTTTTTCCCATCTTGCATGATTTTTCCTCTATATATTATCCCCCTATCCCTATGTGCATGAAACATGACATTTAGACTTGCATTCCATTTAGGAAATTAGAAGTAGGATAGTTTATTTTGCTTGACTAGGTTATAAGAATCACCCTTCAAATGTGAGAAATGAACGAGTATGGTTTCTTAACTTTAGCACGCTCATATCCCCTCTTTGAAAAGAAAATTTGAATCACAAATCTTAGCATCCATACTCGTTATGTTGCATTCCCTTTTCTAGGTCATGTGTATTTATCTATATATTATAATTTCTTTTTCAAGTCTCATCTTTTGCATATTCGTGACCTTTTCTAAAATTTATTTTTGGGCATCACAATTAATGTGATTTGTACCAATTAAAATTTGAAGAGATATTTCAATCCTCTTGATATTCTTTAGGTCTAGATTTGCATCAATGTAGAAGCATCCTAATGTGCTAAATTTTATAGGTTAGACTAGGAAAATTTTCGACTAAATCTCGTAACTAGTCATGACTAGGTTGAAAGGGTGTCTTGATTTAAACCTATCAAATTTTTGTCTTCCCTTTCTTCAGGCGTAACTCCCGAACTCTTTTCTCCTGTTTTCAAAAAACTTGGAGTCATCTAAAGGGGTTTTATTTTTTATTATTTATTTAAAAAATACGTTTTTTGGGTGACTTGATACACCTAAACTCGATACCAAATAACGACTCCCTATTTTTTCTTAAAATCCTTTTTAGACTATTATTTTGTGTCCAAACCGTCGCATATTTTAAGTCCCATTTTAGGCCCTTTTATTTTATTTTATAAAATCAAAAACTCATTCTTTCATTATTCTCTAAAATAAAAAACTAATATTCAAATAAATTCATTATTTTTCCAACACTAAAAATTTACTTTTCAAAAAATGGGGCCTGACACCAGCAGGCAGTAATAGACTCTATCACTTATGAATAATTTTATTACAATCTAGACTAACTACTTGAATAACTACTTAATAAATCTAGTAGTTGATTTTTAATTAAAGAAAGTGCTCCAAATAAAGTTGTAGCATCCATTAATTTCACTGGTGGGTCTTGACAATTTGTTGCTTGCCAATAAATAAAACAAATAAATACTTACCACTGGCTTGTGCCAATCTTGATCACTTCTTATTTGACCCATAAATGCAGCTATGGCCTGTAGGCATTGGTGGTATTTCCTTCATTTTTTTTTTGCTGATCATGAAATAAATCCAGAATCTTGTTCAAAAAACACAATTCGGAGTCCTCTTCTCCTATGCCTTTTTTTTTTTTTTTTAAACTTATTGGCTCACTAGTCATTATGTTCCTGGTGCAGATTTTGGCAGTTCCGTTATCTCTTGGCTTAGCTTACTTTTTTAACTCGACGCACAAAAGTGTTGCAACTCTTGTTACTGTGCAGTGTTTTAAAAGACGACGGTATTGGACGAGATGTTTTCTAATATGTTGGGCGAAGCAAAAGTCCCATGAACCATAGAGATTATCTGGTTCTAAGTGTTAAATCATTATTAATTTTGCAGTAGTGTTGAATTATTATTAATTTTGTAGGAGGAATTTATACAAAACTTAAACAGTGCCGTCACTCATCCCCAATTCTCCCCGTTCTCTGCACCAGTTCACCAGTTCACCGATCACTTTATGAAGGAACCTATCTCCTTCACTTAATCATATGACTGAAGAAGAAAATGGAATTGCGAGGAAATTAGCTGTGATAGTACTATGGTGCATCCAGATGAGCCCAGATGATCGTCTTCAAAGATAGAAACTTTAGAAATGCTTAAATGTTCTGAAGACTGAAGAGTCAACAGAAATACAGCTACTCTGTGCAACTCTGTGTTGGTATTTTTATTCCAATGGAAGTGTGGAACTAGTTTAGCACTAGTTTTAATATATCTTAAATCTTCCTCTAAAGTCATCTGATCATTTGACTGTTAGTTTTACTGGTAAACAGTGGTTAGAGTATTAGATACAAGTATATTGTAGTGAATTACCCAACTATGTTTTCCATCTGTAGAATTTTCCTATATAATAAGTGCGTCTTCCTCTTAAATATCAATGGCAATGGAGCCCAGTATGAAATTGCTTGGAAATGAAATACTACGAAGTCCAACTGAAATTGTCTTATAAGAATTTCCTTCCGTCAATAAATCAAGAAAGATTCAGTGTCTACATTCAACTTGGTTGGGCGTCTCCGTGTAGAAAAGAAAGAAAAAAAAGAGAAGAATAGAATTGTAGAAACTAGGAATAAAAACAGGATAAGATATTGAGTTCTCTTTGGCTAGTACTTGTGAAGCAGAATTGCTAAGTAAATATATACATAATTCCCCTGTGGTTAATAAATAATTTTCAATCTTACATAGAATATTTTTTACATTTTAGTTGACTTCATTATGGAATGTAAATTCCGTCACTTTGACACTTTAATCCAAATCATGAGGGGGTTATTTATAGCTTTTGAAACCATAAGGGGGTTATGTAAAAAATCCTAAATTACAGGGGGATAAATTAAAATTTGCCTTTTTTTTAAAAAACAAAGGAAACGAAATATGTTTTCGTTTTTTGTCCTTGAAAATATGAGCACGTGACAGGGACGTGCCGTTTTGGTTGGAGAAGTGAGAGGAAATGAGTTCTAGGACCAATTGGGCAGAAGCTTTTATCTGTTAGGGACTAATGCGGTTGATTTTAAATGTGAAGAACTAAAATATTTTTTGAAATGTGAGGGACCAATTTGACAATTTCTCCTAATATTTACCATGTGATATCTATAGAAAATAGTGAAATTTTGCTTAACACACTCACTTTTATCAACATCTGCACAACAATTGGTTCCAACTTTTCCCTCCTTTGACTTTGGTTACTGGAAAATCATTTCCTTTTTTTTAAAAAAAAACAAGAGTACACCTGATTGCACTCGAAATTTTATTCCGATGAATACAAACTAACTACATTTGAACACTGTTACAAATAATTTAACAATAACCCATAAAAATATTAAAATAACAACTTACATACAATGAGAAAAATTCCAAATTATTTTTCAAAATTGAAATTTGAACTGTTGACCTTAGCAACGGCAACATATTCTTCACTAGTAAGGGTTAGCCCTAAAATACCAAATTAATCAGGTTTAGTACTCTAGCCAAGATTTGACTCCCTCAATATTGAAGTTGAGATTTAAGTCATTTAGCTACCAATTTCCATCGGTGGATGCCAATACTCAAAAAAGTTTTGCTTGTGGAATTCTACAATTTAGCTACCAATAACATAAGTCTGTTATAGGAAAGTGAATACCCTCCTCGGTCAAAAGAATTGATCCTCCAAAACAGATTGCTTCAAATACAGGGGTCCCAAAAGTTACAAGTTTACAACGACTTTTCTAAATCTGATCCTAGTTTTCCAGATCCAATTGCGATATAGGACAATAACAATTAACGCATCTCAATATGGGGGCCTCAAAAGTTACGACAACATTTTCCAAATTCAATGGTGATACAGGACAATAATGAGATGGACATAATTCCTCTATAGCTCATTAAAGCATGATTTTCTTTTTAATTTATAGAAAACACTAACAGCAAATTAAACTTCTTAAAGTTTGATCTTTGTTTCTGTTAAAAAATTGTTACCAAGTTACTCATATGCCACATATTATATTGAAATATACCAATAATCTAGCTGAAAGCAAAAATTTTCTACAACCCAATACTTGGAATCTACAATTTTCTCGATCAACAGGGCACATTGATAAATTAGCAAGGAAAAAAAATGTAAAATTCTGTATCCAGACTTGGAATTTTTACAAGCCCAATGATGGATGTAGGATTTTGACTTTCTTGGGGGGGGTGGGGGGGGCAAACAATCAAGAAATAATAAAAAAAATCTTAACAAATAAAGTACATAAACTTAAAATGAAAGTTTAATAGATGATAACTAAAAATAAATGTTTTTAACAACAAAAGACATCATATAAAGTAAAACATTAAATTAGGCTCTCCAATCTACTGCTTTATTTGCTATCAAGCATATGAAATTAGATGACTCAATTGGGCGGAGTTTCCTTAGCATGAGATACCTCTTTCCTATCCGGGGATCATTTCACTTAAAAAGGAATCATTTCCTATCCGGGCATTCCTATTTTGTTGTCTTATAGCCTGAAATATTTCATAAATTTGACTATAAAAGATAAAATTGACTCACGGGGCAAAATCATATAAAATCTATAATCACATTAAAGCTATGCAAATTAAGACTAAAATTCTAAGATACAAATTAGAATAAGAATATTTGACAAATTAATAATCATCAAAAAATTCTAAATGAAAAATTAAAATAAGTATAAGTTCCAAAGAATTAATGATTATGAATTAAAATATAGGTGAAGGAATTGTAAAGGGGAAAAAAATTAGTCCTGCCTTTAGGAAGAGTAAATGTTTGAGATGAGTTGAACGAATTGGGAAAGATCAAAGATTGATCCGTGGTTAATCAAGAAATTCATTAGCTTTAGGAGTGGCTTTTGACTTGTACATAATACGTCGATTGTTATTTTACAATTGTGATATATCGTAGTCAGTAGCTTCTAATATTCTGTAAAAGTATTTCTAATATTTTCTGAATATGAGCAATAAGCCAATACGTCCAAAAGCTTCCACTTGACCTCCTTTTTGTGATAATTTGTGCTGTAAGAATTCGCTTTAAAGCAACAAGTGAAAAGCATTTTCAAGTTGACATCCCCAATTAATAGCTATATCCGTTTGCTATAGATTCTGTTACGGTCCATTGCGGCGTAACAGAGCAAATGTTGTTTTAATTTTCTTACACAGCAATAAAAACAGAAAGACTAGGCCATCAATGGAGCCCAACAAGAAAAGTATGCTTGTTGGTATTCTAGAAGTTGATTAAAAATGGATTTCCAAGTCAACAATCAAAAATATTTTTCTGCTAGTACTATATATGTTTTTGTGGAGCAGAATTGCTACATAGGCCATAGCTGCATGTTTCTGTCCCACTGCAGAAAATTGCGCAATCATACATTTGAACTGACTTTTGGTGTGGATTGACCATTAAGGAGTGATGTTCATGAAACGGTGTGTAAGTTTTCATTTTTTATCTCGTTTTTGCAGACATATTCTTTGTTAAATGGGAATGTGATTTAGGGTGACTCTAAAGAAATATTTTTTGCAAGTATAAAATGTGGAGAATTGAAGTGCATCATTTGTTATGCTAAAAATACAATATGAGAATTTACAGTGGTACTATTACAATACACTATTAGAAAGTTTTCCACTTAGGTGGTGTATAACAAGACTAAAGTTGGAAAAATTACATATAACCCCCTATAGTTGGACCCCGAAACTGATAGATGAAAGAACTACTTGACTAATTAATGCCTGCATCAAAACGCGACAATGACTTTGACATCTTTTGTGATGCGGAATGAGAAAACACGGGTTTAGGAACCCATCATACGTATCCATCGATAATTGTTTATGGTTCTTAATTAAGAAGTTAAGTATTATAAATGATTGAAATTCTTTTTGATTTTTCAACGTGGAACAAGTTCTTTTAAAATACATAGTTAGATATTTAGGTGTGAATTAGACATTTAGCGTGTGAATTGTGGAAAACGGCATCTAGGTCTAGAGATTTTTTCTCTTTTAAATTTTTTGGATTCACTCGACTTGATTTTAATGTTACCATCAATTGGGACTTACAAGAAAAAGAAAGACTATTCTACAAAACATTAATGGTCTAACGTTATTGGAAAGTTAAAACGTTCAAATGTGGAATATACTCAAATTATTCAATACTCCATTCAATTCCAGGGCCCCAAAAATTATAAAGAGGAAAAGAACGAGGGAACCACTTTTCTAAACCTGATCTTGATATTTTCAAGTGAACTAATTAGTTTTTCATCAGATATTTTTTTATTCTTTTGTCGAATACACTAGTTATCATAATATTGTTTGTGTTTTTCATTAAAATAAAGATCATTTCTTATAACTATTTTTTGTTCATCATGCATCACCATAAAGATGTGGCTCTGAATTTACAATATAACTTATGTATGTGGACTCATTACCTGACTAATTTTCCCTTTTTTTTTTTCTTTTTCTGTTTTCGGGGTTAAAGTGTTCATTTATAAATCTATGTTGGACTGCTTAAAAGAAATATTCAAAAGTCTAGACTAGAGTCCCTTAAGGAAGAAAAAACGAAAAAAAAGAAATCTAGTTTGGAACTTTGATATGGATAGTGAAAGGCCACATCCAGGTTGGGAGATCAATTTATTTTCTTGAATTTGATTTGCTACATATTTTCCTGTATTTTATGTCACAGCATGTAATTCTGGTAATAAGGCTAGTTCTGAAAGAGATATTCAATAAATTAATTTTGGCCTATTTGAGACCTTAGGTCCTATTCTTTTTGCCAAGTAAAGAGCCCCTTCTCCGTTTCCTATATACATCCGGCTTCTTTTTTTATAATTCACTCAGTCGGTGTTTAAGAAGTATGCTTCAACTTCACATTTTGTTGTCTCTAATCTTGATTTCCTACTGGGTGCTGGATATCACATCTGGTAGTTTTTTCGGTGACCATTGTCGGAGATATGGTGATCCTACCTTCAATTCCGAAAACACCAGCAGTGACCGTCGCCCATCCGCTTGCGGGAGCACCGACATCAATTTAAAGTGCCCGTTTCAATTTAGTGGTGATGATCCAGATTTGTGCCCTGACGTTATTGAATTCTCTTGTGAAAATGATCGAACTGTTCTATCCTTGAGTGTTGGTTCCTATCTGGAGAGACAACAATATAACTTTTCTGTGGAGCTAAACAGTATTGACTATGAGCAACACACACTTCGTATATTTGATCCTGGGGTGCAAAAGAACAACTGTTCTACTCTGCCAGCCTACCCATTTGATTTATACTATCAACCTGGTACGGGTTATTACATGGAGACTGATCCTGATACTGGTTCGTTGGTCTTTGTGAGCTGTAAAAATCCGGTGAAATCGAAATATCCTCCTCTTTATGTAGACACTGCTTCCTGTAATATCACTGCAAATCACTTTTCAAAAATGAAAGCTCCGTCCAATTATTACAGCTATGTTGTGGTGGGCAAAAATTTGGTGGCATCTGATATTGAAGAGTCGTGCACTGTCTATAAGACAGCTCCTGTAGACCTGCGGTGTCTCCCTAAGTAACAGCAGGAGATATTTCGTTTCAAGACATCCACAATCTTCTGTCTAATGGCTATGAGATCCGTTGGTACGCAGGCTCGGAGACCAGCAGGGGCACGAAGAAATCGTTTTTTTGTAAGTACACTGATTTGAAGATTTATTAACATCGTGATTGATGATTGATTATGATGTTCTTTTAAATATGGCATGAAATGGTACATTTGGGCTAAATATGGTAGTAATGCTATTCATCTTTTTTTTTTTTTTAATTATAGAACAACCAAATATTGTTGATGAGTACAACCGTTTATTTTATACACCGTATAGGTCTATCTCAAATGCATAGATTTAGTCTATCTCAAATTCTCCTTTTAATAGTGCAATTCTTACTCCACTCTTTGGTAGCGACTCATCTTCCCCAAAAATGAAAGGAGAGTATATGTGAAACTTGGTTGAGTCAACTGTGGGTAGGGTCCTTTCATTTTCCAGATTCAAGTAGATTTCTTTTCTAAATTTTTATTTGATCCAAACCAAAATTCAATGCATCATTCATGTAATGAATTGCATTATCAAATATCACTACTTTGTGCAGGACCTTGCTATCTAATAAATGCGCATACTTGATTATTTTACTTATTATATTAACTAAAGGCTATTTATTAAGATATTCTCCGAAAACGGGGGGCAGGTACATTTTTTGTTTGGTATATGTTTGTGTCTAGTTATTATACTTCTTATAGTAATTAGAGTATACTTAGATAAACCGTTATAACATTTGGTATCCACAATCAATAGCAACTAATAAAATGAAAAATTCATGTGCAAAATAATATAACGTATATAGATGCAAAATTTGCAAGAAATATAATAATGGTAGACAATTGCATCTGCCCCAGTTCCCTCTACGTCATTTGTTTAATTTAGAGACTGATGACGTGATTTTTTTCCTTTTGTTTTGTGGTTTAGATTTGGAGGTGTTTAGACTTGGTTCCCTCTAGGTCATTTGTTTCAATTAGAAACTGATGAAGTGACTTTTTTTCTTTTTGTTTTTTTTTTGGTTTAGGACTGGAGGTGTTTTGACCAGGTTCCTCTTCATTGTACTAGAAAAATTTCTATCTATTACATCAATAAAATGAATTTAAAAATTATTCTTAAAAGTCAACACTGTTCATAATGGATTTTATCACTTTTGTTAGTTACATATAAAATCTCATATGCAATTGACTAAGCTTTGCCATCTAATTAATCATTACCAATTTTGTTATAATTTTGACCTATTTTTCACCATTCAAATATTTCTTACAAATTGAATGCCAAAAAATTGTCAACAGAACATAATTTTTGAAGTATTTTGATTTAGAGATCAAAAAACAAAAGTAATGACATAATCGGATGATTTTATAGTGGAAGGATTGTATTAGATGATAAGATAAGAGGGGTTGTAAGTAAGAGATTTTGGATTCAAATCCTTTTACTTACAACAAAAAGAGGTTAGAATATGAAATTGAGTTTTTGTAACGGGGGCACCTGTTAATATACTTAACATTTATCTAACATGCCATGTATATACACATATTAATAGTTATTACCATCCCTTATTGACGTGCGCGAGATATACATATAACATTTATTTCATCCACAATCAAATTTCATATTTATAAATCCTAAATACCCCCACATGCGATTTTATCGCAAGTATACAAATCGTGAACGAGCATAGGGTATTAAGGGTCGATCCCATAGGAAGATTTCAATTATCGGTGTTTTTCGAACTCCTTTACTATCTAGACTACCATAAATATAAAAGCAATGAAAATAACACTAGAAAGCTCCTAGAGATATGGAATTCCTTATAACTCTTGCAAATGAGATTACTGGTTAGGTGAATGCTATTATCTTGGCTAGTTATGGCGTAATTTCCTAATTTATGTGAAACCTACTCTCGTAGTGAATCAACTATACTTATACTAAACCATACCTACTCTCGTGGTTATGCAATAACTACACGCTCATTTCTTCTTTGAAATTACATGAAACAAATCACTAAAACCACAAAGGTGCTCCTCTACTCTCGCGAGCGAACTCTCTAGGTTTATCATTTCTTTGAACTACTGTTAAATTCCAATTCTCATTGCAAACTTAACACCTTTAGATAATCACAATTAATGACCAGTTAATCATGATTAGAAAAGCAAAAGTGATAAATAACTTGCTCAAAATAATATTATCACATAACCAAATAAACATCACTAACAAGATATAGAAAGTTCATCCATAACTCTAGGCATAAACTTTAGAAACACATATTGAAACTCAAATCCAAAACTTGCACATTAACCATACTTAAAAATCCAATACAAAAGATAAAGAGTTGGAGAAGAGATATCCCTTGTCACATGAGCTTCAACCCCTCCTTCTTCATCTCCATCTTCATCCTAATCTAGCCAATATACAAGAGTGGATAAACTATACTACTCTATACTAAACTACTGAACTAAGAAAAACTAGTGAAAACTACATTTTTGGTGAGCTTCTCTAGCCTACCCAAAGTTGTGAAAAATGGTCTCCAAAGGCTGCTATTTATAGAAGATTCAAGAGCCAAATGAGTTATTTCCAATTGTTATTTTTGACTCTTGAAACTTCCATGAGTTGTCTTTCCAACTTTCCAACCTTTTCTTGATCAAATACAGCCAAGATTGATAGCTGAAATTGAGTTGGAAAAGTTGTGTGAAAGCAAGACAAGTTGATGAGCAAGTTGCAGCAATTAGGTGAGAATACTCGACTACAACCAATGTATTGCCAAGTCGCGTATTCAATTCTGTGCATTTGACCTCACTTCAACTGCCATTTTTTTAATGATGGAGACTGAACTAACTCTTGTACAAAACATGAACATTGTAGCCCTTTGCGTTTGCTTTCCAATGCCTCAAGGAACATCCAATTTGGAGCTCCGTGGACCAAGAGATAACCAAAATACCATCAACTGGTCAGAGTTCTATTTCAGCTTTCGACCATGAAATTGCACTTCTGTATTTCGACTTTTAGACAAGGAAAACAATTGAACTGGACTTCAATGTCTTCATACCAAATGTAGATATGTCTCTTACCTTCAAATGTTTCAATAATCACCTCAATCCAATACTCTTAACTCAAGATATAGTCGAAATACTATAAGGTATCAAAGCTGTGAAACTTGCTTCCTTTTGTTCTTGATTTCATTTTCTCTCTTGCACTTCGTATTCTCTTTTTATCACTTTAAACCATCATCAATCATCCAATTGTCTTCTCAAATCACTCCATTTGATGATCGAATCATTAAACCTACAAAAACATGA
Source organism: Coffea humblotiana (assembly GCA_023065735.1). Classification (NCBI taxonomy): domain Eukaryota; kingdom Viridiplantae; phylum Streptophyta; class Magnoliopsida; order Gentianales; family Rubiaceae; genus Coffea; species Coffea humblotiana. The sequence continues at coordinate 1,756 of JACYVW010000317.1, read as the reverse complement.
AGTTTTTACCATTAAAATCCATAAAAATGCAATTTTTACTCTTTAAACCACAAAATACATATTTTCACTAGAATCCTAGTTAATTAGCTATAAAAGTAGTTAAAACACACCAAAACTAACTAGTAAAACACACTTAAAACACGTGAAATATACTCTTGTCACTTACTAGTGTGAATGCCCGTGCTATACATGGTGCTAAAATTTTTGAAAGAAATTAAAAGAGAGGGTGAATTAAAAAAAAGTAAAAAGATTTTACCAACATAATTACAATTTAAGATTTTTCTAGCAATGGTTTAAAGTATGATAAAAATGTGTGCATCATTCAACAACTGCGTTTTTGTGTAAGATGGATTTTGAAATAATAATAAAAATTTATATCAGAAAATGAATGATGTATCGATAGAAATGGCTGTTATCGCATGTTTTATTTGATTTCAAAATGAAATACTTACAAACATTAAATCGACCATCGGGCAAGGATTTTTTTGATTGGTATGAGTATGTCCAGTTATTATATGCTTTCTTATAGTAATTACTGTTATAATTCTTACAACATTTGATGCACACAATCAATAGCAACTAATAAAATACAGAATTCATGTGTGCAACAAGATAATGCAAATGTACACCAAAATATGCAAACTGCACCTACCTCAATTCCCTCTAGATCAACAGTTTAATTCAGAAACTGATTATGTGACTTTTTTCTTTTTCTTTTTTTTTCTTTTATTTTTTGGGGAATCAGAATACCAGAAACCTACTACTATTTTGTCTTTATTTGTTGCCGCAAATCCTTTTTAGCAAACAAAAATATATAGGAACATAGTCAAATTAGAATAGTGGGATTTTAGACAGAAAAGTGGGTTAACTTTTTAAAAAAGCTTATTTGTGTTATGATCCCAACAAACATATGAATTATTTAAGTTTTACTTTGAATATATTGTCGTAGTGATTTGAAACTTGTACGCACAATTGCTAAAAAAAAAAAACTTTTACGCACATGAGTGTGAAAGATATAGCTGTAATTAATAAAAGTTGATTTTCAAGCATCCAATTGACGTTGACTTTTGTACTTAGGTGAAATGGTAGAAATCTACGATCTCCTCGGCCCATATGTTGTTGGCCCAATGGAAGTGAGTAATCTTATTTCTTTGATTTATAGAAAAACCATTTTTTAATCAATCAGATTCTTTCTATGTCAATATTTCCATTATAATCCTTTAAGTTTTCTTTTACAAGCAGGTTACATTCGTATTGGTGGCTTAATTTCGGGTATGGCATCTGATTTATAGTTGAAAACTCTGTCTATTGGACATATGCTAGAAGTCAATCATAGCTAAGTCTTGTTGTTCTCTTCTTCTATTTCAGTTGTGCTTATTGCAGCAAAACATGCCATTGGCATTATCCTCTTGTTTGCTTTCCTCCTTTATCGGTGCCGTCGGAGGCATTTATCGAGGTATGATACAATAGAAGATTTCCTACAAGCAAACAACAGCCTCATGCCCATTAGGTACTCATACAAAGAAATAAAGACAATGACAAAAAATTTTGAGGAGAAACTAGGTGAAGGAGGCTATGGTTTGGTTTACAAAGGCAAATTGCGTAGTGGAGGTGCAGTTGCTGTCAAGATGCTGAACAAATCAAAAGCTAATGGACAAGAGTTCATCAATGAAGTTGCAACTATTGGAAGAATACACCATGTGAACGTGGTTCGGTTAGTGGGATTTTGTGTTACTGCCTCAAAACATGCTCTAGT
>JACYVW010000316.1:0-29746 GCA_023065735.1 Coffea humblotiana | reverse complement strand
GTCAAGCAATGTAGTGTTTAACATCAAGTCCTTTGTTATGTTCGCCACCGTTTCCCAATCCTAGGGCAACGAGTGAAATCGTTAACAAATTAAGTTCAATTCCAACCAAAAGTGAGCTCATTAGGTGACCAAGTGAGTGGTTAAATCTACTCAATTCACCATGAAAGTTAGGCCCAAAATGCAGTAAAAGTTCATGAGAAAACTATGACGCCCCCACTTCTCCCTAAGGCGAACCAAAGGGTATCCGCGGAACGCCTGCCTAGCTCTCGCCAGGACTCAAGACAATTCAATTCACACTTAATGATAATAACCATTAATAAAGCCTAATAAAGAAAGTCACTTTCATACTTATATACATTTAACCTCTAGTCATACATCACGAGAACAAAATACATCAATTTTTCAATTCTTATATCGATACCCAAAAGATACATCAATTCCCAAAATATTCGATTGCCACAATAACTAGCCAGTTCCATTGAAAAACCCTATTATAAAAGTACATCAAAAGGGTTCCTTCGAGTTCTACTTCAGATCCGTTCCTGTTAAGGAAAACAAATCTAGGGGTGAGCGAATGCTCGTGAGGCCAAGAAAATCATGCAAGCACGTAATTCAAGTAGCAAAAGACTTGTACAAGAAATAAAGCTATAACACTTAAGTAATTCGTGAAAATTCACAAAGCAACTTATTTCCACTTGCTTTGCCACAATTCAATCCAATACCTCCTCGTGATGACATTCTGTCACCCGAGTGGGTAATTAAGTCCGTAGAACATTACTTATTCCATTTATGAGTTTGAGTCGATATGAGAGGTACTTCCCACCCGAATCGGTGTAGTACATGCCATCGCCCAGGGAATCGGGTATATGTTTATAGTTCTAAGTCAACATGAGAGGTACCTCCCACCCGAATCGGTGTGGTACTTACTATTGCTTAGTGGTCGATGAGATATCGCTCCAATCGACTTATGCTTGATTTATGGATCTGAGTCGACATGAGAGGTACCTCCCACCCGAAACGGTGTGGTACTTACTTTCGCTCAATGGTCGATGAGACATCACTCCAATCGACTTAGAATGATTTGTGGTTCTGAGACGACATGAGAGGTACTCTCACCCGAATCGGTGTGGTACTTACTATTACTCAGAAAACCGATTAATTGTTTAGGGTTTTGAGTCGACATGAGAGGTACCTCCCACCCAAATTGGTGTGGTACTTACTATTGCTCAATGAACCGATTATAGCACTGAGATGGTATGAGAGGCACCTCCCACCCAGATTGGTGTGGTACTTGCACCCGCTCAAGGCTTACGAGTTAGACATGTTTATGAACAATTACCGATCGTGTGTATTCAAGTGACAAGTATCGCATAATTAAAAGAAAGAGAGGACGAGGGCGTCCCCACGAAAATATAGATAAATCGAGGAGGTTCACTCCACTCGACATCACAACACAAATATGATTTGCAATAGCAACATTTCATTTAATTCACATAGCAATTCACATAGCACAAATTTAATTATAGCATCACTTAAGGGAGAGCGAGTGCGGTAAAATACACACTCATCTCAACCATTCCATAATACTTAATTAACAATTAAAGCATTTATCAACAATTCATGCACTTGACACTCACCAAATAAGCAAGAAGGAATGTCACTCGAGGTTCAAGCATTCACCATGGGATCCTCTTGAAGGTCCTCGTGAGTGCCTGAGCAAATTGATAATAATCTATCACTCATAAACCCTAATTATCAAGGAAGATTGTACACTTGTACAATCTAAGGAAATTCTCATGAAAATGAACCCTATTTATTCGTAAATCAAGGCTCAAAGGCGGGGTTTTAAAGCACAAGAAAATCGAGTTTCACCTTTGAAATCAAGTGTAAAACGTTCAAGGGATATCGAGGGGAAAAGGAGAATTCGAAAAACTCCATTTCCTTAAGTTTCGAAAATTTCAGATTTGATATGAGATTTTTGAAAACTCGTATCTCACTCATTTCAAGCCTAAAATTGGAAAACTTGGTACCGTTGGAAACTTCTTCCAAAGTACTAAACGCTCCTAGAAGACACTTTTCTATGATTCCATACGGAAGATATTCAAAAATTGGCTCCAAGTTGCTGTTTTAAGCTTGCAAGACAGTTTTGTGGTTGGATTTTCGCCAAGTTTGAAAATTCGGTAAAAATCACAGAATTCGATCTAGCCTCTGAAATTTGGAACTCTATTAGAGTTACAAGTAAGGTTTAAAACACAACAAACAGAACAAGATTCAGAGTTTTGAGCACCAAGATATAGCAGCTCAAAGTTGGTGCAAAAACGAAGCTCACTGGACAAATTTCCAGAATTAAAGCTGAAACTTTGTGACTCTAGTTGGGCATTGAAACGGACTCGGAATGGCACCAAATTTGGTAGTATTAAACTACCATATGAGGGCAATCCCTCTATCAAATTTCATGGAAAAATACATTCAGGAAGTTAGTTAACGAAGCCTCTAAAGTTTCAAAAATTCCCAAGGCAATCTGCCTTGTACTCTTGCTTTTCCCTTTTTCCAAACATTTGGCCAATGAAATTTCTCAAACATCATTCATTTATGAAGACAAGGTCTATGAAACATCCAAGGTGCAATTGGTAGGTGAAAAACACCAAAAATTCGAAATATTAAGTCCCAAATTAGAGTGGTCACCAATCAGTCCAAAAATGAGGGTTTTCAAACTCTGAGTCAGTTTCGAACTTTGGCCACAACTCACTCAATTCAACTCGGAATTGAGCGTGGTTGGTGGCGTTGAAAACTAGATTCATAAGGATAAAATTTCTTCGAAGAAATAATTTTCAAAATAGGTCCACAAATAGCTCATATTTGAGCATCAAGTCGCTGCTCAAAACCGGGCATTCAGTGCAGAGAAGTAACAGGACAGTTAACTTTACAAGGTTGGTACGGATCACTCGAGTGGAATCAGAATGTCAATTTTATATCGTTGGAAAGCTGGGAATGTCTAGTTTCCATTTTCCACAAATGGCACTCAATTTCGACATTGAAACAAAACTTTATAGCCGAAACAAAAACACTGCCAGGGCAGTGACGGGAAATTTTTCCAGTTTTGCTGTCTTACGAAAATGCAACATTTGGCCAACCAAATCATGGAATATTTTGATGAAACTTTCTACACATCTCATACAACATATAAACATCATAAATAAGCCATTAGATCCACAAAATTTCGCCCTAAAGGCCACGGACAACACAAGGGCAGAATCGGAAAAATTCCATCTTCACTACCTTGAACTTTCCTTCAACAATACAACCTATTTCCACTAGTTTAAACACTAAATCAACACAAATAACATATATAATCATCATAACAGCCCATCAAGTCCAATGTGGGATTTCATAGAGCCCACTCACAAGATCTACAACAATCCAAGACTACCCACATGAATCTACTACCGTATAAGTGTAATCTAACGTATATAATCGAAGATTCAAGCGATGGATCGTGTGTTACCTTTTTGGATGACCAAAACAGAAATTTTGGCCCCTTTGAGCTCCAAGAAAAAACCGTGAGAATGAAGCCCTCTCCAAACTCAAGTGAATCTTCAAGTTATTTGCAAGATGGGTTGAAAGTTTGAGTTGATTTTGTGAAGAAATGGTGTAAGAATTTGGAGAGCTTTTGGTGTTCTTTTCTCCTAGTGTTGCACGGCTGCTTGAGGAGAAAAAGGAAGAGTGTTTTGCTGATAAGGAAGCTTCTTGAGGAAGGTTAAAAGTTTGTGGCCAAAAGGTGCCAAAAGTCAACTCTCGCGTGTGCGCGTACGCGAGCGTTTCGTGCTCGATTTCTCTCGGGTTTGTTTCATTTGTGCATTATACCTCTAATGCACTTACTTTAACACTAATATTATTCACTCTTAATAGTCTATCAATAATTTCTAGAATCCTCCAATTAGTCGCGCGCGCGAAAACGCGAACTTCCGACTTGTGCGCGATAATGCGAAATCTCTAAGAAATTCTTATAACGATAGTATAACTAACTATCACTTAAGTATTTAAACTTAAAAACAACCATTTTAGGACTATTGTATAAGTCCTCACTTTCCAATCTCACTTCACTTTCAAATCGATTATTATCTCCAATCTGTATTCATTATTCTCATTTAACGAGCCTTCAAAAATTAAATTTTAAAACGATTCATTTTTTAAAATATAAGTAAATCATAGTTCCATGTAATTGGGTCTAAAAAGGTTGAAATAGAATATTTGGGGTAAACAGGCAATTAGATATTTAAATAACCAATAATATTCGATAAAAATAAGAAAATTTTCGGGTCCTCACATCCTCCCCTCCTTAAAAGAATTTCGTTCTCGAAATTCATATCTTGATTTTTGAATAACCCTAAATACCTCTTTCGGTCTCTTCTTTCACTTCTCAAATTGCTTTCTCGATTCCCTAATCTCTCTATGAACCCTTCGTTAGAGGGATTTGCTTGTGTTTAACTTTTTCACCTTCAATAAAATCTTTACCGGTCTTTTCCTCACGTGACCAATTTTCATTACTCTTGCTTTTCCCATTCGAAACTCACACTTATTGAACTGAATTATCCTAAGGTACCATTCAGGATCTTATTACAGATCTAGAGGTGTGGAGCAAGAGATTACATATACATATAAACCGTAAAATCAATTAAAAGTAAGGGAAATTTTCATATGCTATAAAAGATTATAATAGTTACACTAAGTTATAATAAGTTCATCAAATCGTTTCAAAAGAAAAGGGGAATCAACAAGATGAAAACATGCCAAGTCGTAATATATAACAAAAGGATGTCATCCCCCTATACAAAAGATTACAATCTCTAAAAGTGCCCGAATTTATTAGGGTAAAACTACAATTCCTATTTGTCGAGTGGAGTCAGATTCACCCATTCGTAGAGTTTTCACTAGTTGGATATGTGAGAGCCTGTAAAATTTTCTTTATTTTTAGGTATTATTTTATTTCTTTGCACCCGTTTTCCATATTTTCTTTATTCTATAAATTTTCTAGACATTTTTATGAGTAAATAGGGTTTTAAAAACATTTTCCTAGTATAAGTTAGTTCACAAGATTTTTGGAGTGAATAGTGGGCGTGGGACCCGCTAGTGCGTTAAGTGAGAGAAATTCGGCCAATTAGGTTAAGTTATGCATAAAGGGATTAAATTACTAGGTGCTAAGAGATAATTAGAGGTTAGTTATATATTTAACCATTGGTAAACAAGAGGATAAGAATAGAATCCAAAAAGTGCCACGTGTCGCGAGCTTACTGGAGATGACTTGCCTAACTTTCTTAACTTTACTAAAGACCAATTTTGACTCAAATAATCTTCACTTTGCTCCCCTTATGGCCGAACCCTTGAGAGAAAAAAGAAGAAAGTGAGCTTCAACTTTTCCTTTCATTTCTTGCCTAAATCTCGAAATCCAACCGATTAAATCTTGAATTCCTCCGTAAAAGTGACTTACTAAGGAAGATTGAAGGTGCTTGTGGAGTTGTTTTGGAAGAGAAAGCTCTAAGTTGCTACCTTTCTTGAGGATTAAGGTATTTTGCTTGGAAACTCAACTTTTGTTCATAATAATGGTAAATTAGTGACTTGTAGCGGTTAAATCGCTTGTTTTATGGATGATTTCATGGATTAAAGTGAAGCTAGATGAATTTCTTATTTTCTTGGGAATTTTTCTGTTTTCATGTGATGATTATGGTTGGCTTGAATTGATGGCTTAATATGGTGTAAATTGGAGCTATTATGTGTTAATTGTGGTGAATTGCGGAAAATTTCAGCTTTAGGGTTTCCAAATTGGGGCTTTCTTATGGATGGTTATTGAGCTCATAATTGGCTATGATTGAGGGGTATTGTGACCCTAATGACGTGTATTGACTAGACTATGACTGGTATGTGAAATTGTGGTTGGATGGATGAAATTAAATGATTGTTTGTAGGGTGGAAATGCTGAAATTTTAGGGGAAATGCTGTCCGAATATCGAGGATATTGGGGTCTTGTGAGTTTAGGTTAGGATTGGGTAAAAGTGAAAGACTTTAGGGTTTGTTTATACTTTTAACCTTAAATTCGATGTATTTTCCATTTTGAGCTATATTTGAAGCTATATTTGAATTTTGCTTTAGTGGTCCAATTTAAGAGGTACTCGACTCATGTTTGAGTCTCAATTGCGTTTTTTGATTGTTATAGGACGTGTTGGTGATCCAAGGCATCCGTTGGACGGAAATTTGTGAATTTACTTATCTAAAGTGGTGAGTGCACTATTGCATGATTTTAAATGCCTAAGTGATTACTTGTCCTTGAATCTGTCAATTGAATGACTGTGAACTTTGTGCATGAGATGAGAGTGTACTTTTCGGCTCTCGTTCTCTTACTTGTATAACTGATTGCTGATTACTTGAATTTGAACTGTGTCTGGTTAAAATCATGGGGCATGAGCCCTACGACTGTACTGTGATATCTGAGCTCAAACCCTAGTGGGCGTTAATCGAGTCGAGCCGGCAAGGGCCGGTCGGCTAGGTAACGACCATAGGTTACATTTGTCGAGTGGAGTGCATCTCCTCGACCCTGTGGTATACTCGAGTATTACCTTCTTAATTACTGTGAGGTGTTCGGGCCCGGTAAGGGGAATGTATGGTGGAAGGTACTGGGTGTAAAGTGGGATCTACGGTCATGTTTCTTTCTTCGAACGTTGACGGAGGTCAACGAGATGCGATCAAGAACATGCAATGGGGAAACTGGCTCCTGAGAACCATCCGTATCCTTTTATTTTGAAACTTGTGTGGTACTTTTATTTCTATATTTGATGATCGTTCATAACTGAGCATTAGTTGCTTTCGGATTTTGGGTTGTATGAATTGTTAGTTACCAATTGGGCGAAAGCTCACCCTCGTTATCTTTGTTTTCCTTACAGGAATACTTTGGAAACCATGGTTTTGAGAAGCGAGTCGAGCTAGTTAGCTATTCTTTTGTTCTTTGTTTAGCTCATCGGCCATTAGAAACCCTATATGTACCTTAATGGGATTTTCCCTTTTGGATTGTGAACTTTGATATTGTGTATGTGTAAATGGTTGTTCATGTAAATGACATCAATTCTCTGGGAATGTATGTTTTAGCCTATCTATGGGTTTTTTGTACTTGGTTTGGCGTGTGTGATTGTTTAGTAGTCCTGACGAGAGTTGGGCAGGCAGTTCGCTAACCCTTAGGGTACGCCCTAGGGGAAGGTGGGGCTGTCACAGTTGGTATCAGAGCTTTAGGTTAGAAATAATTTGGGTGAACCCGAAACCTGATTCTTAGAACTTTTGAGATTGTATTAGGGTATATTTAAGTGTTATTATATATCTAAGTGTAACTATGTATATCCTTGTTAGGTCATGGACGGAGCTAGTGGGAGTGGAGGTGAGCCGCCTCGGAGGCCTTTTCGTGTTGTCGACTACGAGGAGAGACCCGGAGGACGATTAGGCACTGGAGTACGGCCAGTCGGACTAGGCGTTGTAGTCGTTGCCAGCATTACTCTTACGCTACCACGTGGTTTGTGGCCGTCTTAGGTGAGCGGAGGAGACTTAGGCGTGCCGCCGCCCGAGATCATACCGAGCTGCAGCGAGTGAGGGGCATTGCTAGGATGCAGGCGGACCGGATTAGGGAGCTCCAGGGGATATAGCCATGGAGCAAGAGCGGACGAATGCTCTTCGAGATCAGTTGCACGTAGCCAACGACCGTCTCACTAGGGTGGTTCGGGAGGTTAGAGACCGGTCTGGAGGTATCATTAACGAGTGTGGGGCATTGATCCAGGAGGTGATTGGCGCTCATGCGCCAGGGGAGTTCCGGGTAACGGGGCTCCAGGTGGGGAGGCGCCCCTAGCTCTAGCTCTAGCTCTGGGGAGGAGTCGATTGGCTCAGTGGAGAACTAGGATAGAGTCCCTTGGGCCATGTTTTGATCGCGTGAGGGATACCTAGGGGTCTTAGTTAGCTATTTTGCACTTTTGGGCCTAGGTTGTACATTGTACTTTTGGTTGACCTCACTATTTCCCTGGGATTACTTTTGTATATATTTGACTGACTGCTACTGTATGGCTTGTTTGCTACATCTGTGTTTATATATATGATTTTTATTTGGTGTCTCCTTTGGCTATGTGTTTATTTATTCATGCCTATATTTGCTTTGCTTTGATATCGTATGTGTTTCAACCCTAGAGTGGTAAATCAATGGAGGGTACTCGTAGTGGACGAGGCCGTGTTCGCTGAACTAGACAACCTCGACTGAGAGAGGTACCCGAGAACCCACACCTGAACCTAATCTGAGCCTTAGAATTGACCGAATGCTCAAGTGGCCCTGCTATTCAGAGAATGACCGATTTGTTGGCCACGTAGTGGAGCAATCAGGCCAGCAACCTCTGTCCATCACCTTGGGAACCCTGGCGAACATGTAGAGGGTGAGGACCGAGCCCTCGAAAGGTTCCAAAAGTTCTCCCCTCCAAAATTCCTTGGAGGACCGGATCCAGACGTGGCGAACGGTGGTTGGAGAAGATGATAGATATCTTTGCAGCCTTGCACTATTCGGAGGATAGAACAGGTCACTTTTGCTATCTTTCAGTTGGAGGGGGCCGTCCGCTCTTGGTGGAAACGTTATATGAACAAATGGGGAGAGAGAACAAACGCCACGGACATGGGTAAATTTCATGAGGGAGTTCAACGCGAAGTACTTCCCTCCCTTGGTCCAGGAAAAGAAGGAGGATGAGTTCCTTAGCTGTGTCAAGGAACTCAAACGGTGGCCGAAGTATGAGAGCCAGTTTACTCGACTATCTAAGTTCGCCCCTGAATTTATTGTAACGGAGCAAAGAAGAATACGGCGATTTACTCAGGGGCTAAATATGAAAATTCAGAGGACCCTGGCAGTAGCCCGATCACTACCCTTTAGTGAAGCGGTGGAAAAAGTACTGCGAGTGGCAGAACGCTAGACTCCAAATTAGAAACTTCCAGGTGAGGAAAACGGGGATTCCCTGAGAGTAGTTCCGATCAAGGTGAGAGGGTAACCCTCCCAAGTTCTGGAAGGGGGACAGGAGGAGGGAGATTTGGCGAGGATGCCACGGGGAACCCCATCAAGGGGTGGTTCATTTGGTCGAGGCCAACAGGGAAGTGCCTCCCAAGGGAGTTCAGCCTCTGTTTCTCGAGGTCCTTGCACGGAAAATCAAACCACACGGAGGATAATTACTGGAGGAAGGAGAGGAAATGCTTGCGCTGTGGAGTGCGGAGCATCAAATAGCTAAGCTGTCGATATTACCTCAAGAGGCGAGAGTAACCCCACAATCTTCAAGGGCCAGCTCAGGCCAATCTAAAGTGGAAGGACGAAACCAAAAGTGCCAACTCGAGTGTACTCCCTTGAGCAACATCAAGTCCCTGGACTCATCTGGGGTCGTGGAAGGTACGATCCCTGTCTTTCACCGTCTAGCTAGGATTTTGATAGACTCCGGTGCCTACCCATTCCTTTGTTAACCCCGATTTTATGTGCGGCATTGATATTAAAACTGTTAGTCTGCCTTATGACTTAGAGGTTAGTACTCCTACGAGGAAACCAACGGTGATTACTAGCATGATGTATGCAAATTGTGAAATTGGGTAGGAAAGAGGAAATTACTGGGGAATCTCGTAAGTTTAGCTATTAAGGGGTACGACGTTATATTAGGTATGGACTGGTTAGCTAAGTACGATGCCCAACTTGACTGTAAGAGGAAGGTGGTAGAATTTCGTATACCTGGGGAGGCGACCTTAAGGCTAGATGTGAGGAGTAGCCTAGCCTCATCTGCATTGATTTCAGGCATTAGAGCTAGGAAACTGCTGAGTAGAGGGGCACAAGGGTTCCTAGCTTTTCTTATAAACACTCCCATTGATAAGTTAAGGGTAGAGGATGTGCCGATCACGCGTGAATATCCGGATGTGTTCCCTGATGAATTAGTAACCTTACCTCCGGAGAGAGAGATAGAGTTTAAGATCGATTTGATACCAGGAACGTCACCTATCTCTAAGACCCCCTATCGGATGGCACCTGCTGAGCTTAAGGAGTTGAAATTACAGTTGCAAGATTTGTTAGAGCGAGGGTTTATCCGAGAGAGTGGATCCCCATGGGGAGCCCCTGCTGCTATTTGTTAAGAAAAAGGACGGGACCTTGAGGTTGTGTGTAGACTATCGGGATTGAATAATGTAACCATTAAGAACAAATACCCACTGCCCCATATTGATGAACTGTTTGATCAACTACAAGGGGCCGTAGTGTTTTCGAAATTAGACCTCCGGCAGGGATACTATCAGTTGTTGATTAAGAAGGAGGATGTACCCAAAACTGCCTTCAATTCTCGGTATGGGCATTTTGAATTTGCCGTTATGCCCTTTGGTTTGACCAATGCCCCTGCTGCCTTTATGGACTTGATGCATAGAGTCTTCAAACCCTACCTAGACCGATTTGTCGTAGTTTTCATTGATGACATTTTAGTCTATTCTAAAGTCGAGAGGAGCATGAACAGCACCTGAAATTAGTCTTACAAACCCTAAGGGATCACCAGTTGTATGCCAAATTTAGTAAGTGTGAATTTTGGCTGGAGAAAATCTCGTTCTTAGGGCATGTGATTACGAAAGAGGGTATTACCGTAGACCCGGCGAAGGTAGAGGCGGTGACTGAGTGGAAACGACCCGAAACTCCCACTGAAGTTCGTAGTTTTCTAGGGTTGGTTGGTATTATCGGCGGTTTATTAAGGATTTTTCGAAACTTGCTAACCCTCTAACCAATTTGACGAAAAAGAATGGTCGTTTCTATGGGATGCTAAGTGTGAGAGTAGTTTTCAGGAATTGAAGCGAAAGTTAACCATGGCCCCTATTCTAGCCCTACCTAATGGAAATGATAGTTTCTCTGTTTATACTGATGCTTCAAGGGAAGGATTAGGGTGCGTGTTGATGCAGAATAAGAATGTGATTCCTTTGCCTCTAGGAAATTGAAACCTCACGAGCAAAACTACCCGACCCATGACCTAGAGCTAGCCGCAGTTGTCTTTGCTCTGAAAAAGTGGAGACACTACCTGTACGGGGTAACCTTTGAGGTTTATTCTGACCACAAAAGCCTTAAAGTACCTATTTTCCAAAAGAACTAAACATGAGGCAGCGACGGTTGGATGGAATTCTTAGAGGATTACGACTGTACGATTAACTACCATCCGGGGAAGGCAAATGTAGTAGCTGATGCCTTAAGTCGGAAGGCTCAACTAGTTGGGTTGATGGTCAAAGAGTGGGAGATGTTGGGAGCTTTGAGTGAATGGAACCCTAGGTTGGAGAGTCAAAAGGTAATCTTTGGGAATATCCGGATAACCTCTGCTATACTGGAGCGAGTCAAAGAGGCCCAGAAGGAGGATCCGATGGTCCAAAATGGAGAGATAAGGTGGAGAAGGAGGAATTACCTGATTTCCAATTGAGTTCTGAAGGGATATTGAAATATCGGAACCGAGTGGTGGTGCCTAAGGATGAAACCTTGAAAAGGGAGATTTTGGAGGAAGCCCATCGATCGAATATACGATTCATCCGGATAGTAATAAGATGTACCAGGAGCTACGGAAGTTGTATTGGTGGAATGATATGAAGAGGGGAATAGCCCATTATGTGCAAACCTGCCTCGTCTGCCAGCAAGTTAAAGCTGAACATCAAAAACCCTCGGGTTTGTTGCAACTCTTGAGATACCTGAATGGAAGTGGGAAAACATCACGATGGATTTTGTCTCCGGATTGCCGAGAACACAAAAGGGGCATGATGCCGTTTGGGTAATCGTCGATAGGTTAACTAAATCGGCCCATTTCTTACCTGTGAACATGAAGTACTCCCTAGAAAAGTTGGCTCAGCTATATATGAACGAAATAGTGAGACTGCACGGAATTCCAGTGAGTATAGTTTCGGACAGAGATCCTCGCTTTGTATCTAGGTTTTGGCAGAAATTTCAGGAAACCTTGGGAACCAAACTCAACCTTAGTACTACTTATCACCCCCAGACGGATGGACAGTCCGAGCGAACCATTCAAACCCTTGAGGACATGTTACGAACCTGTATCATTGGATTTTGGGGGTAGTTGGGGCCCAACACATGACTTTAGTGGAGTTTGCCTATAATAATAGTTACCACTCGTCGATCCAAATGGCACCGTATGAAGCTCTCTATGGCCGAAAGTGTCGCTCACCGGTTTATTGGGATGAAGTGGGAGAAAAGAAGGTTCTCGATCCAACAATCATTCCATGGATGGAAGAGGCACAAGAAAAGGTTAAAGTGATACGTCAAAGACTCCGGACAGCTCAAAACCGACAAAAGAGCTATGCCGACAACCGAAGGAAAGATTTGGAGTTCGAGGTTGGAGACTGTGTTTTCCTTAAGGTTACACCATTACGAAGCGTCACGGCGGGTAGAGGAAAGAAACTTCAACCTAGATTTGTAGGACCCTTCAAAGTCCTCCAAAGAGTTGGAAAAGTGGCGTACCGTCTCGAGTTACCTCCAAGTTTATCCCGAATCCACGACGTTTTCCATGTTTCAATACTCAAGAAGTACTATCCTGATCCAACCCACATCTTACGACCTGAGGAGATTGAAATAGATGAAACCCTTACTTATGAGGAGAAACCTGTGCAATTACTCGACTGAAAGGTTAAGGAGTTGAGAAATAAAAATATCCAATTGGTGAAGGTTTTATGGAGCAACCACGGGGTAGAAGAGGCAACCTGGGAGGTGGAGGAGGAGATGCAAAAGAAATACCCTGAGCTGTTTAGTGACCCAGGTGAGCAATTTCGAGGACGAAATTCTTTAAGGGGGAGAGAGTCTGAGAGCCCGTAAAATTTCTTTATTTTTAGGTATTATTTTATTTCTTTGCACCCGTTTTCCATATTTTTCTTTATTCTATAAATTTTCTAGACATTTTTATGAGTAAATAGGGTTTTAAAAATATTTTCCTAGTATAAGTTAGTTTACAAGATTTTTGGAGTGAATAGTGGGCGTGGGACCCGCTAGTGCGTTAAGTGAGAGAAATTCGGCCAATTAAGTTAAGTTATGCATAAAGGGATTAAATTACTAGGTGCTAAAAGATAATTAGAGGATAGTTATATATTTAACCATTAGTAAACAAGAGGATAAGAATAGAATCCAAAAAGTAACACGTGTCGCGAGCTTACTGGAGATGATTTGCCTAACTTTCTTAACTTTACTAAAGACCAATTTTGACTCACATAATCTTCACTTTTCTCCCCTTATGGCCCGAACCCTTGAGAGAAAAAAGAAGAAAGTGAGTTTCAACTTTTCCTTTCATTTCTTGCCTAAATCTCGAAATCCAACCGATTAAATCTTGAAATCCTCCGTAAAAGTGACTTACTAAGGAAGATTGAAGGTGCTTGTGGAGTTGTTTTGGAAGAGAAAACTCTAAGTTGCTACCTTTCTTGAGGATTAAGGTATTTTGGTTGGAAACTCAACTTTTGTTCATAATAATGGTAAATTAGTGACTTGTAGCGGTTAAATCGCTTGTTTTATGGATGATTTCATGGATTAAAGTGAAGTTAGATGAATTTCTTATTTTCTTGGGAATTTTTCTGTTTTCATGTGATGATTATGGTTGGCTTGAATTGATGGCTTAATATGGTGTAAATTGGAGCTATTATGTGTTAATTGTGGTGAATTGCGGAAAATTTCAGTTTTGTGCAGAAAATTTCAGGTTTAGGGTTTCCAAATTGGGGCTTTCTTATGGATGGTTATTGAGCTCACAATTGGCTATGATTGAGGGGTATTGTGACCCTAATGACGTGTATTAACTAGACTATGACTGGTATGTGAAATTGTGGTTGGATGGATGAAATTAAATGATTGTTTGTAGGGTGGAAATGCTGAAATTTTAGGGGAAATGCTGTCCGAATATCGAGGATATTGGGGTCTTGTGAGTTTAGGTTAGGATTGGGTAAAAGTGAAAGACTTTAGGGTTTGTTTATACATTTAACCTTAAATTCGATGAATTTTCCATTTTGAGCTATATTTGAAGCTATATTTGAATTTTGTTTAGTGGTCCATTTAAGAGGTACTCGACTCGTGTTTGAGTTTCAATTGTGTTTTTTGATCGTTATAGGACGTGTTGGTGATCCAAGGCATCCGTCGGACGGAAATTTGTGAATTTGCTTATCTAAAGTGGTGAGTGCACTATTGCATGATTTAAATGTCTAAGTGATTACTTGTCCTTGAATCTGTGAATTGAATGACTGTGAACTTTGTGCATGAGACGAGAGTGTACTTTATCGCTCTTGTCTCTTACTTGTATAACTGATTGCTGATTACCTGTGAATTTGAACTGTGTCTGGCTTAAAATCATGGGGCATGAGCCCTACGACTGTACTGTGATATCTGAGCTCAAACCCTAGTGGGCGTTAATCTAGTCGAGCCGGCCAGGGCCGGTCGGCTAGGTAACGACCGTAGGATTACTGTTTGTCGAGTGGAGTGCATCTCCTCGACCCTGTGGTATACTCGAGCATTACCTTCTTAATTACTATGAGGTGTTCGGGCCCGGTAAGGGGAATGTATGGTGGAAGGTACTGGGTGTAAAGTGGGATCTACGGTTATGTTTCTTTCTTCGAACGTTGACGGAGGGTCAACGAGATGCGATTAAGAACTGCAATGGGGAAACTGGCTCCTGAGAGCCATCCGTATCCTTTTATTTTGAACTTGTTGTGGTACTTTTATTTCTATGTTTGATGATCGTGCATAACTGAGCATAGTTGCTTTCGTGATTTTGGGTTGTATGAATTGTTAGTACCTCATTGGGCGAAAGCTCACCCTCGTTATCTTTGTTTTCCTTACAGGAATACTTTTGGAAACCATGGTTTTGAAAATCGAGTCGAGCTAGTTAGCTATTCTTTTGTTCCTTTGTTTAGCTCCTCGGCCGTTAGAAACCCTATATGTACCTTAATGGGATTTTCCCTTTTGGATTGTGAACTTTGATATTGTGTATGTGTAAATGGTTGTTCATGTATAATTGACATCAATTCTTGGGAATGTATGTTTTAGCTCTATCTTTGGGTCTTTTGTACTTGGTTTGGCGTGTGTGATTGTTTAGTAGTCCTGGCGAGAGTTGGGCAGACAGTTCGCTAACCCTTAGGGTACGCCCTAGGGGAAGGTGGGGCTGTTACAGGATCCTTCTTACAATCCCTAGTATTAATCATTTCTTCTGGCACTCGACTGATTTGCAATGGATTTAACAGGTTGTTGAGAATCTCCTTCTCCCTCAGAAGTTTTAGGGCAATTTGAAAATTTATACTCGGTACTACCGCACCTCAGACATTTCCCTTGCTTTCTCCAGCACTCGGCCTCTGTGTGGTCAATCTTGCCACAATATCCGCAAGTTACGCGAGAGGTCACGGTTTGATCAGTTTGAGATTTCCTCTTTTGTTGACCTCTCCTACTCTGATTTCCTTTTGGACGGGGTTTTGCTTGACGGAGTTTCTCCAAGTTTTTCAGGCATATTCACTTCTCTAGGCCCTTTTCCTATTTTAAGGGGTTGATTAGATCTCTCGGACTGTTTAGAGTTATCGTTTGGATTGCCCCTCTTTCTAGCATGAAAAGCCTTAGATTAGGACTTAGCATTTTCTACCCTCTGTGCCTTATCCAAGACATCCATAAAAAGTGGTAATCTGGGCTGCTGCTAGGGATTCTTGGATTTCTACATTTAACCCTGAATAAACCTCCTTATCCTTTTCTGTTCGGTGACTACCAGCTCAGGGGCAAATTTAGAAAGTTTGGTGAACCGTTCCTCATATTCGGGCCACACTTCATAATCCTTGTTTCAATTTAATAAAGTCGTCCTCCTCTTTTCTTGTATAATTGACGGGGAGGAATTTGACATTAAACTCCCTCTCAAAGTTTACCCAAGTCCAAGGGGTTTGTTCTCTTTCTCACTTTACATTAACAACATTCCACCACGAGCGTGCCACCCCCTCAAATTGGAAAATGGCAAAATTCACTTGCCTTTTCTCGGTATAATTTTAAAGCGGCAAAAATATCAACCATCCTTTCAAACCAATTTTCCGCTATTTCGGGATCAGACCGTCCATGGAACTTAAGTGGAGCGAACTTCAAGAATCGCTCTAGGGCTTTATCCTCACCCTTCACTTGGTTCCTAGGTTGGTCGACTAGTTCAGGTTCTCGGCACTCAGCTAAACGCTCAAGAATATCGATCATGCGATTAATGGCCATAGCCACTTGATCACCTTCTTCGTTTCTAGGGTTTTGGTTTGGTCCAGTCGCGGATTCCTCACCTCTTTCGGGAGTGCGGGGTTGTCGAAACCCACGCCGACGTCCCCGTCCTCGTTCTCGCCGATTCATTTTGCAAGGTTCTAAATGCATGATAAAAGTGAAAAGTATAAATACATAAATTGAAAAATATGTACACATTGCAAGAACACTCTAAATCAAAACATAGTTATTTGCATAAGTTAGAAGTCATGTCATCAAATACAAGTCATAGGCAACTAATTGTCACAAACATAGGAGTACATGTAGGCAAAATCCAAGAGATCTCACGGCGAGCACCACCCCTACTATACTTGGCAAGATCAAAAGAAAAAACCATAAGCTTAGTTAGGGGACAAGACTAGAAGAGTCCATGATACCAAGCCACATCATTCAAATGATGATAAACTCCAAACTCCGTCCAAAAGCCAAAGTTACTTTCTAAATTCTTAGCCTAAAACTTTCAATAAATACAAGTTTTCTCACTAGATTCAAGGTGAAAGTTCTTATACAGGTTAGGGTAATAAGTCAAATCAAAAAGAAGTGCAAAAGGTGTCTCATTTTCAAGTTCAAAGTGGAGCCCAAATTGTTCAAATGGTTCAAGCAAGGTTTCTAACCCTTAAACTCACAAGATGACCACTTAAATTCTAAACCTAGACTCACCTCCAACCTAACTTGAAAATTAAAGTCTTATAGTATTTTGTGAGCAAAAATGGTGCTACAACTTCAAGCACCAAGATCACATTGCACTAAATACACAATCAAATATCACAGTCCAGCATCCCTAAACTTTTAAGCCTAGGATACTCTAAAAGATCTGAACCCTAAGCTCTGATACCAACTGTGACGCCCCAACTTCTCCCTAAGGCGAACCAAAGGGTATCTGCAGAACGCCTGCCCAACTCTCGCCAGGACTCAAGACAATTCAATTCACGCTTAACGATAATAACCATTAATACAAACCTAATAAAGAAAGTCGCTTTCATACTTATATACATTTAACCTCTAGTCATACACCACGAGTACAAAATACATCAATCTTTCAATTTTTATATCGATACCCAAAAGATACATCAATTCCCCAAATATTCGATAGCCACAATAACCAGCCAGTTCCATTGAAAAACCCTATTATAAAAGTACATCAAAAGGGTTTTTTCGAGTTCCACTTCAGATCCATTCCTATTAAGGAAAACAAATCTACGAGGTGAGCGAATGCTCGTGGAGGCCAAGAAAATCATGCAAGCACGTAATTCAAGTAGCAAGAAGACTTGTACGAGAAATAAAACTATAACATTTAAGTAATTCGTGAAAATTCACAAAACAACTTATTTCCACTTGCTTTGCCAAAATTCAATCCAATACCTCCTCGTGATGACATTCTGTCACCCGAGTGGGTAATTAAGTCCGTTAGAACATTACTTATTCCATTTTTGAGTTTGAGTCGACATGAGAGGTACCTCCCGAATCGGTGTGGTACATGTCATCGCCCAGGGAATCGGGTATATGTTTATAGTTCTGAATCGACATGAGAGGTACCTCCCACCCGGAATCGGTGTGGTACTTACTATTGCTCAGTGGTCGATGAGATATCGCTCCAATCGACTTATGCTTGATTTATGAATCTGAGTCGACATGAGAGGTACCTCCTACCCGAAACGGTGTGGTACTTACTATCGCTCAGTGGTCGATGAGACATCGCTCCAATCGACTTAGAATGATTTGTGGTTCTGAGACGACATGAGAGGTACTTCCCACCCCGAATCGGTGTGGTACTTACTATTACTCAGAGAACCGATTAATTGTTTAGGGTTTTAAGTCGACATGAGAGATACCTCCCACCCAAATTGGCGTGGTACTTACTATTGCTCAATGAACCGATTATAGCACTGAGATGGTATGAGAGGCACCTCCCACCCAATTGGTGTGGTACTTGTACCCGCTCAAAGCTTACGAGTTTAGACATGTTTATGAACAATTACCGATCGTGTGTATTCAAGTGACAAGTATCGCACAATTAAAAGAAAGAAAGGACGAGGGCGTCCCCACGAAAATATAGATAAATCGAGGAGGTTCACTCCTGTAGACACCAAATTTTAATTTATTTTATTTGATTTGATAATTATTACCTATTTTTATTTATTTATTAATCTCATGATTTTTTCAGCATTTTAGGTGTCAAATTTTTATTTGTATTTTTAGCTTTATTATTTTTATTGATTAAATGTATTATTCATTTCTTGCTTAATTGGTGGCTTAATTTTTATTTTTTAAGACATTTTAGCATTAAAAATTTTTCGGAAAAAAGAAAATTGTTCACAAAAATTGGTTTTAATTCTTTTAGATTCAAGTTATGAAAATTTGGTTTAATTAAGTAAGTAAAAATCATAAATCAAAATCAAATTCTTTAGCGTTTCATTTAATTCAGTTGATCTTGTTTATTTTCATTTTGTGTTGATAAAATTATTTAATTATTAAAAAAAATGAAGGAAGGGAAGCCACCGCGCGCCTGCATTTCCTTTGCATCGCACCAGCAGAAGCTAAGCAGCAGACTAACAGCTGCGATTTTTTCTAGCTTTTCTCGTTTGTTTTGCTCATTTTTTTGGCTCCGTTTGATCACTCTAATCTCAAGCCACTTGGCTTTAATCCCTACACCAAGAGTATCATAGGACAAAAAACCATCTAATGGTATATAAATTATCATGGAAGTATCGGTTCAGCCGGCACCATTGGATGATAGGGTTAGGGGATTTTTTTTAGCTATAAAAGGAAGAGGATAACCAGTAGAGAGAGGACGAGACTGTGAGAGAATCTGGGTGGCGGCTGAGGAGAGAAAGAGTGAGAAGGAAGAAACAACAAGTAAGGGGAAAAGAGAGGCGGAGAGAGAGCAAAACAGCAAGAAAGGTCTTCGGTAAGCTGGGAAAACAGAAAGAAAGAAAACCAGACGGAGGAGGAAAAAGCTAATTACTGAATAGAGAAGAGGAGTGGCTGAGGGAAAAGAATGGGTCTTCGAACAAAGAAAATCTGGAAAATTTGGGGAAGGGGCTTCGGAGCTGAGAGCAAAAGAAAGAGGACGACTCGACAAGGCTGCAACTTCCGCGCCAAAAACTCCCGATCGCGTTTCTTGGAGCCCGTATGCGTTTCTCGGCAGACCTCAAGGTCACTCGACTGTGCTAGCATTCTCAGGTAAAAAACGACTCTTGTCTTGTGGGTTTAAACATGTTTCTTCGAAAGATAAAACCATCGGATGTGAATCTTTGAATGTTTGCTGCTGGTTCGAGCTTTCGCTGATTCTATGACTTTGCCATGTTGTTCGATTGCTAAGAGCTGATTCGGTAGGAGCCTATAGGACGAGTCTGAATCCATGAGTTTTTTGCTTGATGTTTATGGCTGGTTTTCGCATGTTTGAACAAGCAAACCTGGGAAAATGGCATAAACTTCGGACATATCTGTTTTGATGTTTCTTTGATTGTTGCTTCTCTGTTTCTTGTTATTTGTGGAAAGTTTGATGTTGGGTTTAGTGTTAAATGGAGTAAATTGCAAGTTTTTGTCAGCTTGGAGGTTGGTTGTCATGATCTACACGTTTGATAAAGAAACCCAGAAACCTGTGAATGAACTTGGAGCTTACATGCTGATTCTCTTCTTCCTCTGTTTGTCTTAATTTTGCTTATTTTCTAATGCTTTGAAAACTGGTTTTCGATGGTTTAAGCTCACCCGCAAGGAGTGGAAATCGTTTGATGCTGGATGGTTTGAGTGATGTGATTGAAAGCTTTCTTTACTCCTGATTCTACCCCATTTAGTTTCCTCCGAAAATCAATTGCATTTTCCTTTCCTCCATGTTTTCTTCATGCTTTCATTCGGTTTGTCAATGGCCATGGCATTCATTAAAGAGTGTTGAAAGCTTATATGGGATTTAGATTGATGAGTTTGTCGTTTGGTTTGACTTTGGTATCAAGACTTATCACATATACCTGTTGAAATCCTCTAGATGGATGTGAGTCATGCCCAGAATGCATTCACCCCAAGCTGTCTTCTCGTTGTCCAGTCTTTGCATGTTCTTTTATCTTGATTTCTTTTGTGTCTAAACCCAAAATTTCCATGTCAAAAAGTAGGAGGACTGTTGATAATCTTGTCGCCTAGGATCAGTTTGCATTGCACTTAGATTTGAGCATAAAAATCTGTTGCAACAAGCCCCAAAGCTCTCGGCTTGTTGCAGCAACGTGGGTAGATCCTATTTCTTTCTTTTGATTGTTCAGGTCTTGGTTGCTAAAGCTTTTGGGTTTGCTTGAAGATTGTGCTTGCGTGTTGTTCAATTAGTATGCCATGAACATTCTCATTCCCAAGTTTCTGTTTCTTTTATCTTTGCTGCATTTTCGTGTCTGGTAGCGTTAATTAGATCTATTTGGAATGGGTATTTGCATCCGTATGTTGTTAACCATGCTGTGATGAAGTTTTTGTAGGCTTTGGTGTGCTTGAGCTTTCGGGTCTGATGGCCATTAGAATGTGTTAGTATGAATGAATTACAGCAGGGTGGTGAGACAGTAGGTCGTAACATTGACATTTTTTTGCAATTTTGAAACATTTAGTTACTTTGGTTTGTTTGTCATTGTTTGGCTGCAAAGTTGATTTGCTGAAGTTTGTTTTTATAAGCAATAGCTATGGATTTTGTTAACTGAAGTGTTCAGTGTTGTCAAGGGGTGTTTGGGTGATAGGTTAGCTGGTTTGTTTGAAGTTCCGTGTGAGATTTCTGCATCAGAATTGCAGAAAGCATTCGTTGCTGAAAAAGAGAGTTTCCTCGTTGTTTTTGTTTGGAATTTTCCAAGAAAATTTTGCACTTTGCTCATGGCTTGGCATGTGAATGATCAGACTAACATTGGTTTTTCTTTCAATTGAGCAAGTTGTAGAAGGAAATCTGCGAAGACAGAAAGCTTCTTTCGTTGGTTGCATGAAACATTTTTCCAAAAAAATTTCACTTTACCCCCTCAAGTTCTATGTAATATTACTATGGCCCAAACAATAGAGGATCAGCCATTCTTTTGGCCCTTTTCAAATCTTAATAGTTTTTGGCATGTTTTAATTTGATTTTGGGTAGGTTTTTTAGTGAGTATTAGGAGGAATTTGAAGGTTTAATAACTTTTTTCTAGATTTATAGTTTTTATTTGGATTTTTTAGTAAAACAATTAAATCTTTGGGTAATATTTTTTGTTTTGGGGTTTGATGAGAGGATTTTGATTTATTTGCGAATTTTTGTAGTCTTCATCTTAAGTCCTTAACTTTATTTTATTTTAATTTAGCCCCTTAATTATTTGTAATGATAATGATTAGGCCCCTAAAACTCCTTTAATTCTTTCAAATTGGGTCATTATTTGTGTTAATTTGTGAAATATGGTTTATTTACCTCGATTGATTTAATTTCGTGTTTATTTCCATTTCACGTGATTATTTTGTTAATTAAAGTGGTGCCTTGACCCCTTTTATTATTTTGGAGGGTAAATAAGTAAATTCGTGTCATTAGACCCCCCAACTCAAGGAAGGTACACTCTATCCCTTATTTTATGCCTTATTTGATCCTATGTGCCCCTATGTGACTTTATGTATTTAATTGCATGTCTTTTGAATATTTTTCTTCCATTTATTCGTTTTAGTTATTTAATTTAGTATATTTATTTTATTTTTATTTTTGGTTATTTGCAAGGCATTTAAACGCCAAAATTGTAATAGTTAGGTATTTATTTATTTCATTTTTCCCCTTAGATTACAGTAGGGTTCCCCTGATGTAATAGTTAGAGCTTTATTTGCTTTATTTTGCTTTGTGTGATTTGCATGCCTATGTGCTATGTGTTACCGTTTTCTTAGGATCTTACATCTAGATATTATGCTTATGTGTTATGTGTTTATGTGATTTATGTGTTTATTTGCTTTATTATGTTTTACATGAGTTATTTGATTATAATAAATGTGAGACGTCGCAACGCTAGTTGTGGCCCCCCCTTTCACGATTCCACACTAGTCCAATGCTGAGTTGTGACCCTATTTCTTGCTTTTTCACTAGTCTAATGCTAGTGAGAATTTGTAAATATGGGATAGTCCAATGCTAGACCCTTGGAGCCCTTCGAGCGTTTAAATCATATTTGTGTGATAAAATCAATTCATCTCATGCATGTTTTTTACCTTTTAGGGTTTTTATTATTTTGCATGGCATTTCCCTTATATGCATATCTCTTATCCCATGTTCCCCCTTATATGTATATTCCTTACCCCTTTTGAATGAAAACATAACATTAGATTTGCATTTCATTTAAGAATTAGAACTAAGTTAGTACATTTGCTTGACTAGATTAGGAAATAATCCCTTGAGTATGGGATATGAACGAGTTTGGCTTTCTAACCTTAGCACGCTCGTATTCCCTCTATTAAAGGAAATATTGAGTCATGAACATTAGTCCCGCCGTACTCAACATGATGCATTGCTTTAGGACATATATATATTTGTATAATGACGATTATTTTCGTTATTATTCTTTCTTTTCTTTTCTTAGAGTATCATATTTTTTGCACAATTCGTGATTTCTTCGAAAGTTTTACTTTTTGGGCGTCGCAATTAATGCGAATTGCATCAAATAACTTCGAAAAGATATTTTGACCCCCCGATACCCTCCCCCGATACCCTCTTAGGTTTAGGGTTTGCATTCATGTAAATACCTCCAAAATATGACAAATTTTTAGATTAAAAAATAAGAAAATCCTTGACTAAATTACGCAACTAGCCTTGGCTAGGTTGAAAGGGTGCCTTGGATTTTTATGCTTGCCTTCCCTCTCTTCAAATGTGACTCCCGAATCTTTTTCTCTGATTTTCGTAGACTTAGGAGTCGTTTAAAAGGGTTTTCCATAATTTTATTTAAAAAATTCATTTTAAGTGACTTGATACACCTCAATTCAATACCAAATGGCGACTCCGATTTTTTATTTAAAAACCCTTTTTAAACTATTATTTTGGGTCAAATCGTCGCATTTTCAAAGTCCAATTTTAGACCCATTTTATTTTTCTTATTTATTTTCTAACAAATCAAAAACACATTTTTTCAATCAAAATCATATCAAAAATTCATTTTCTTAAAACTCTTTATTTTTCTTATTTTCAAAAATGGAGCGCGACAGCTGGCGACTCCACTAGGGAGTTAGAGAGTTCGAGCATCCGATTTAGTCAATTTTTTTCTTTTTCTAACCTTCTTATATATCACATTTAAGAGTTTTGGGTTGCATTCTTCTTTTTCCTTTTTCCTTTTCTCTTTTTAGGGTTTTTTTTTTTGCATCTACCACGCGCGTAATCACCATTCGCACACCGCGTATGTGATGAATGGATGATTTATTTATTTGCTTTTACTTGTATCGCGCTTGCATTGTTGGGTGGGGGATAGTTATCTTAGAACCGTCGACCGCATTTGATGGTATAATCCCTCCCCTCGATAGAAAGCACCTCATACGTGCATGCATAATTTTTACCCTCTTTTTCTTTTTCGCGGGTGCCATCCCACATCTCCCTGTAGGATTAGGATCGATTGCCTTAGGTAGGTGAATGGTGTGCACTGCGCCCATAGCGATACCTAGGGGATCACTCGAGCCACCGACCGAAGACCCTGGGGATTGATGACCCTTCGCCTTTTTGGTCTGAAGGCTTGGGAGTCTGAAGCCTGATCGTGTCTAGATGCATTAGTAAGCCGAACCTCATGCATCCATGATAGAAATCACCTAGGTTAGAGTCAATCTTACCCCAACTAGGAACATTAGGCACGAGGGGAGGGATTCCACCCCTCTTTTCCTTATTTTTCCCATTGCTTTTGTTGCTACAACGTGTTATGTTGTTGAACTAACATTGCCCTGTTTTCGTCTTTTGCATTCACAAACGTTTAGGAATAAGAGATCTGGCATGATCCTCTTTATAGAGCCTACCTTCGTAGATAGGCTAATTGCACGTTTAAAGATTTCAATGAATTGCATTTGTAAATTAATAATTGCATGACATTTTAGACCTACCCTGGCATACAAAGGATTCTTTTAGGTCATGTTGGCATTAAATTGTATTGAATTGCTTTGATAAATTGGCCATCATGCATAAACCTTAGAGGGAATGCCATTTAGGGGCCCCAAGTTAGGGACAAGCCACTTGGTGTCCTCGGATACGTAATCCAATGAGACTTGCATGTCTATAATTTTGTATTACCTAAGGGGTAAAATCCCGAGGTAAGGTACTAAAAAGGAAATTTCTCTTCAGATGGCTCCGTGCAGAATGTTGAACCAGATACCTAGGGAACTGACGAATTGGAAAAAATATATATCTCATGAGGTGAAAAGAGTTATTTAAATATGTGGGATATCTACCAAGCCTCCTAAATGTGAACGCCCAATGTGGCAATTATCCAAGCCCTACTTGAATATTAGGATCGGAGGGTTCACTTTTTCGGTTTAATGGATGCGAGTTGACGTTGACCTTGGAGGAAATAGAGGGACTTTTACAAATACTAGGGAAAGGTCATCCCATGGTGTATCCAACTAATGGGAAGAGAGAACAGTTTTATAGGTTTTTATGACTAAAGCAAGAGAGTATGAATCAACATCCCGATGCAAAGTCGTGCCCGTTGGGCCTCCTATACAAGTGGTTGGGGAAAGGGAATCTTATGATCGATGCCGTGATGACTTCTTCATTAGCAGAGAGCAATGGGAGGAGAAGCGAGTGTAAGTCTTTGGACTAGCCCTGATTAATTTGTTATTGTTTCCACAAAAACATGGAAAATCACGTTCTCAACCATTAACATAATTCAGAGTCTGTTTCTAGGGATCAATGGAGCAACCCCCACTTTGGTACCTGTTATCATCACCGATATCTTCACTGCTATTACTGAGTGTCGAAAAAAAAGGGAATTCTTTTATGCATCAAATTTAGTACTTCAGATGTGGGCAATGGAGCATTTATCAAAAAGAATACTCAATCCCTTAGGATCATGCCTTCCAACAGAAATTGGATCGAGTCACACCGAGAGAGGGTCAAAGATACTACCGAATAGCATCTCCGAGTCGTTTTGTTCAAGAGTTTGAAAATTTGACACCGGATAACATACAATGGGTTCTTGATTGGACAAAAGTTAGGGATCCGGCCTTTACAACTACACAACATGGTTTCATCCCTCTAGCAAGCATTAATGGGTTGGTCTCGTATGTGCCGCAACGAGTTATGAGGCAGTTTGGGTATCCACAGAGGGTCCCGATAGTACAAGAAATTGAGAATATCAGACTCAACACCGTTGCTGAATGCCGAAGCATAATACTGGAGGCTTGGGGAAATCTTCGTAGTCTAGACAACCTACACCTTGATCAAGTGAATAAAGTAGAGCTAGGGTCACTTTGGAATATAATGAATGGATCAACATGATAATAGCACAAGGAAGAGAAAGGTCGCCATCTGTCACCATTAGTCCTGAAGAGCAAAATGAGAAACTAAAGAAAGAGTTGGAGGATCACCAATTGCAGATTATAGTAGCCGACCAAGCTTTGAGGACGTCCGATTACAATTAAAGAGAGGGGCAAAGAAAACTGAGAAGTTGGAGAAAGCATTAGACGCCTTTGACAAAATTCAAGATGAGATTCGGAAGCTTAATATAGGAAATTCTAGGGAATCTCAACGCACTAGATTAGCGAGGCATGAGAATTTTGTAAAAATGGTCAGTGGAACCATCAATGAGATTGTAAAGAAGGATTGAACTTATCAATGTTAATGAGAATTTCTGCTTTTTCATTCACTTACAGGTTTGAAATTGGGATTTTACCCCGAAGGTATTGCATCATATTAGGCTTACTCTTGGCACAAAAGGGCTCCCCAATAGGACATGCATCCCAATTGTTCTAATTTTTACTAACTCCTGTCTTTTTCTTTTTCTTTTTCTTTCTTTTCACAACAGTCAAACGAGAAGGGCATCTAATAAGGGATTTTCCTACGTTCTCAGGTAGTAATTGCCAATATAGCTACTTGAAAAAGCCCCATTATCACCCGATCGCGTAGCCGAGTTTCAAGAGATAGTGTAAACATGAGTACCCATCCAGAATCATCTGACAGACCCACAACCATAGCCTCATCCACTGACATGGCGAATTTGGGGGCTCAACTGAGTGAAGTTCTAAACCGATTTAATGAGTTGAGCATTGAAATGATGGCACAACGGCGCGTGATCGATCAATTGGTCGCTGGTGGCGCTAATGGTGAACAACATGAACCCATACTGTGAGAACCCGTAAATTTTCTTTATTTCTAGGCTTTAATTTATTTGCACCGTTTTCCACATTTTCTTTATTTTATAACTTTTCTAGACATTTTTATGAGTAAATAAGGTTTTAAAAATATTTTTCTAGTATAAGTCAATTTACGAGATTTTTGGAGTGAATAGTGGACGTGGGACCCGCTAGTGCGTTAAGTGAGAGAAATTCGGCCAATTAGGTTAAGTTTTGCGTAAAGGGATTTAATTACTAGGTGTTAGTAGGTGATTAGAGGTTACCTAGATGGATTAACCCTAGTGAGCAAGAGGATAGGAATGAAACTTAAAAAGGTGCCACGTGTCGCGATTTCATTGGGAAGACTTGCCTAACTTTTATCACCTTTACCAAAAGGTTAAAATTTTGACCAAAACCCATTTTCTTCCCTTGGCCGAACTTCTAGAGAGAAAAGAAGAGAGAAAACTTCATTTTCTTCCATTTCTTGCTCAATCTTGAAACCAACCATTTGAAATCTCAAATTACTCCATAAAAACCACTTGCTAAGGAAGATTGAATCTTGGTGGAGCTATTTTGGTGGTTAAGCTTAAGCTACAACTTTCTTGAGAGTTGAGGTATTGCTTGGAAACTTCACTTTTGTTCTAATAATGCTAAATTAGTGGCCTATGGTGGCTTAATAGCTTGATTTATGGATTTGATGGTTTATTGGAAGTTTAGTGAATTTCTGATTTTTGGGAATTTTTCTGTTTTATATGATAAATGTTAGTTAGCCTTGGATTGATGGTTTATTGAGCCAATTGGAGCTCTTGTATGTGAATTGCGGTTATTTGCGGAAAATTTCAGCTTTGGACAAAAATTTCAGTTTTAGGGTTTTGAATTTGGGGCTTTTCTATAGTTGGTTGTTAATCTTGTAATTTTGTGAATGAAGGGTATTGTGGCCCTAATGAAAGTTTGATTGGTTTGTGTTGAATTGTAGGCAATTGTGATTGGATTGGATGGAAATTGATGTTTGATTGTAGGATGGAAAAGCTGAATTTTAGGGGAAATGCTGTCCGAGTGTCGAGAAAATTAGGGTTTCGGTGTTAAGTTGTGATTGAGTAAAAATGTGAGGTTTTGGGGTTGTTTACACCTTTGGCCTTAGTATTTTCCAATTTTGAGCTATATTTGCATTTTGCTTTAGTAATTCACGTAAGAGGCCTTCGACTCGTGTTCGAGTCTCAATTGTAGTTTCTTGTTTCTTGTAGGTCGTGCCGGTGATTCCGGACAACCGTTGGGCGAAACTTTGTGACTTGCTTACTTGAAGTGGTGAGTGTACTATGCATGAATTGTGTTTAATTGGTTGTGTACTTGATTCCTTGAATTGGATAACTGTGAATTCTGTGCTCGAGGCGAGAGTGTACTTTATCGCTCTCGTTCTCTTATGTGTATAACTGATTACTGGATACATGTGAATTTGCCTTGTGTTTGGCCTAATGTCGTATGGGGCATGAGCCCTACGACTTTACTGTGATAACTGAGCTCAAGCCTCAATGGCCGTTCGTCGAGTCGAGCCGGTAAGGGCCGGTCGATTTGGTAACGAGCCATGAGGTTACTGTGTGTCGAGTGGAGCGTTCGCTCCTCGACTTTGTGGTATACTCGAGTATTACCCCCTGATTTCTGTGAGGTGTTCGGGCCCGGTAGGGGAATGTACGGTGGAAGGTACTGGGTGTAAAGTGGTGATCTACGGTCGTACTTGTCCGTTGAGCGTTGACGGAGGGTCAACGGCATGTGATCAAGAGTTGCAAGGGGAAATTGGCTCCCGAGAGCCACCCGTATCCTTTCACTTTTGAAATGGTTTGGTGTTCCTCATATGTGTGTTAGTTGTGTATATTTGAGCATGGCTACTTCGTGCGCTTTGAATGCATGATTTTAGTACCTCATTGGGCGAAAGCTCACACTCGTTCCTTTGTTTTCCTTACAGGGCATGTTTTGGGAAATCAAACTTTTGTGAAGCGAGTAGAGCTAGTTAGACATGCTTTGTACTTTTGTATAGCTCCTCGACTTTAGAAACCCTAATGTGGGACTTGGACATTTGTTTGGATTGGAAAACCCTAGAGTGGGTTATGTGTACATATTTTCTCATGTATATATGATGTACTTTCTTGGAAATGTACTTGTTTATGTGATTTAAAGTTTAGTCGGTTTGGGACGCGTTCGGACGAGTTCGGACGTCAAACGCGGAAAAAGAAAAAATTGGCCGGACACTGTTCATCAGAATCCGGCCAGGTATCCGGCCAGATCTTGGCCGGATATGCGGCCGGATTCAGGGATTTTGAAAAAAATTTGAGTGGTCACTGCCTCCAATCCGGCCAAGAATCCGGCCGGATCCGGATTGTGACGTGGCAGGTACTGTTCACGTTCGTTCCGTTTTTCCGTTTTCGTTTTGCGCGCTTATCGTTAACCTTTCTTCGGTATACTTTCGAAACGTTAGAATTGCGTGTATGCGACCGTTAGCAGTCCTGGCGAGAGTTGGGCAGGCAGTTCGCTAACCTTAGGGTACGCCCTAGGGGAGGTGGGGCTGTCACAGGTGGTATCAGAGCCTAGGTTAGAAATAACTTGGGCAAGTTAGAAATTTGTTTTAGTACCTTTAAGGATCGTGTTAGGGCACCCTTAAGTATGATTTCTCGTCTAAGGTTTGAATCTTAACTCGTTCTTGTAGGTTATGGCTGGATCGAGCCCCGAGGGCGGAGGTGTGCCGCCGCAGACGCTTTCGCGTTGTGGATTACCAGGAGAGACCTGGAGGACCCATCGTCGTTGGAGTGCCGCTAGTCGGACTCGCCGCTGTACCCGATGCCAGAACTACTCGTATATAGATCGAGTAGTCATAGCCGTTCTTGACGAGCGTAGGAGGCTTAGGCGAGCCGCCGCTAGGGACCATACTGAGATGGTTAGGCTGAGGGGTATAATGCGCATGCAAGCGGATCGGATCCGTGAGCTTGAAGGAGACGTGGTTGAGGAGCAAGAGCGAACCGACGCTCTTAGAGGGCAGTTACACGTAGCTACCGACCGCCTCACGAGGGTGACTAGGGTAGTGCGAGATCGGTCGGGCGGCATCATTAACGAGTGTGAGGCGCTCATCCAAGGTGTAATCGGCGCGAATGTGCAAGCGGAAACGTCTAGCGATAGTACACCTGATGAAGGGAGCAC
>JACYVW010000314.1:0-29920 GCA_023065735.1 Coffea humblotiana | reverse complement strand
GCTTTTTATCAAGCCGCTCGCAGAGTAGCTCGCGAGCGGCCTTGACTTGATAGAACCTAATTGTGAACACGAATTTGCAGGCAAATTGTCTTAAGGGCATATTAGGTAGATCAAAAAAGTAAGAAACACTTATCGGTAAATCATTCAAGGCACTTTCATATAGAGTATAGATGAAGAATCTGCTTTTCCCACCTCCACCCCATGAAGAGATTTCTGGTCAAGAGAAACAACCAAGAGAGAAGCCTTTGAACACTCAAACTACTCCTCAAACCACTCTTCAAGATGCACAAGGCATGCCACAGAGTGCACAAGAGGCACAAGGCTCAGCACACGCTATGATAGCTCAACCCGAGGCCATTCTGGATGAGGGTGATGAAGCTACTAAGGAAGAGCTCAATGCCATTTTTGGATGCTTTAATGTTTTGGTTATGTTTTTGGCACCTTGATATACTTTGATATTTTGGCTATGTTAATGTAACTTTGATTATGTTTTGGTTGATTTGCTATCCGTCCAATTTTTCTCAAATCTATTTGGCAGCTTACTCTCATTTTTAAGGGATACTCTACCCAATTTTCTCAAACCCATGCACTTTTTTATTGATGACAAAAAGAGAGAGAATAATAAAGGATTGTTAACATATGTTAATTAAAGATTTGGTTGAGTAGGAGTAATATTTTTTGTATTCAAGGTTTATTTTATGCTTATGTTGAGAGAGAGCATATCTATTTGTTAGCAATTTCAAATGTTCTTAAAATCATCTATTGTTTTGTTATCATTAAAAAAGGGGTGAATGATGAAATTGATCCTTGATTTTGATGATAACTAAAACAAACTGATATAGATGGGTGCCTGAAAGATAATCCTAAGTTGACTGGTGGAGAGGGGATACTTCAGGATTATTCCGGGAAACTATTATTTGCTGTTTTTGGATACTTTGGTAACGGTACTAGCATGCAAGCAGAAGCCAAAGCTTTACTACTTGGGTTGAAGCTTTGTTTCCAAAAAGGAGTTATACAACAGCTGACTATTGAGTCGGATTCGATAATGTTAGTTTGGATTTTAATGAATAATTATTAGTGTCCATGGTCAATCAGCTATGAGGTAGAGTAGATTCTTGAGATGTACAGGGGGAGTACTCAATTCAAGCATTGTTACCGGAAGGCTAATAAGGTTGCAGATATTTTGTCTAATGAAGGCTGTGCTCAATCAGGTCCATTGCTTTGCGTTTACAATCATGTGGCTGATTTACCGATGCATGCTAGGGGTGAGTATCGATTGGATAAGTTGGCATACCCTTCGCTCTGAATATATTGGATCAAGTGTAATTTTCTTTGATTTCATTCCTAGTTGGTACGTACTCGGTTTTGGTTAAGTAATAAAAGGAAATCTTTATACTTAAAAAAAAAAACCTAAAACAAACTGATGACATAGACTAATGATTTCTTGTGAGAAAACATCTAGAACAGGTATCGGGTCTAAAAGAATGAGGAAAAGACTTGAAGCAAATGAAGCAAAGAACTACTGAAGGTTTCAGACACTCACATCAAACCATCGGAAATTCGATAATCAATGAAAAAGTTTTCCATAAAAGCCATTGGACACTTCATAAGAACATAGGATGTCCAATAGTCAAAAAGATCTATTGAAAAGTCATATCGAATGCAAATTTCTTACATCAGATTTTAAAGCAATATCTCAATATTTTGATTTCTGTCGGACATAAGACCTGTCAAAGAAGAAATAATTCCATCGACTGTCCGATAAAAACTGAGAGCATAATACCGGATGCAGAATAGAGGAACGGATGTCCGATACTCCTAACCGCTAGTTTCTTCTATATTTAATGCATGGCCATTGGAGAAGAAAAAGAGATATTTTTTGGACAACTATAAATATCATTAAGTATGG
Source organism: Coffea humblotiana (assembly GCA_023065735.1). NCBI lineage: Eukaryota > Viridiplantae > Streptophyta > Magnoliopsida > Gentianales > Rubiaceae > Coffea > Coffea humblotiana. The sequence continues at coordinate 28,011 of JACYVW010000314.1, read as the reverse complement.
GGTAGATGCTTGAATACAACCTCCCAAGAGTGATTTTGGCAAGAAATGCTCTCCTAGCTTTCACTGTACTCTTTATGTAGTGAATAGTTTTCATAGTTTTTCAATTGTGAGTGAACAATTCAAAGTGTAGCTTTGTGAGGGTTAACTAGATTAGTTGTAAAACCGTTTGACTTAACCAAGGAGAGTTTGGGGTGAGCAAAGAAGCACCATCCCATGTACAACTTTGGTTTTATTTCACCAAATTGAAGAAACTTACTAGGGGATTTGGACTTCAGTTGAGAGAAATTTGAAAGTTCTCTTGGTTTGCAATTTCCTCTTCCTTCTTATTTTATTTCTATTAAGTTGATCAAGTGCATCTCTTGCTTTATTCCTTTATTCTACTTGTTTTTGTACTCATCAAATTGATTGATCATCTAGACAATTTTGAAAATTTAAATTTGAGAAAAATTACCTTAAACTTGATTAGGATCACAATCAACTAAATTCACCCCCCTCTTAGGTTGCACTTGGACCTTACAAAATATTTATTAAAGAATGTTTTGGTCAACTTACCTTGAGAAGTGAAAGTATTAGGTGGATAAGAATCAAGCCATACCTTCGCTTTATCACAAAATGAAAAGGAAACAAGCTTAGCTTAATTGCCTTATCACTTCATTTATATTAATTGTACCACATAAGTCTATGAAGTTGGCTAGATGAGTGTTAAGATCCTTAGTTACATTTCCACCAAATTGACTTTATTAAACCATTTGGATATGTGAGAGCTTGATTTCAAAGTTGTTTGCATTAATTTCTGACCTTGCAATGCTAGTTTGTGCATCCGATTCATTTGGTAAGGTATAATCCCTCAAAGGTTTTAGCCTTTGCTCCTCTATTTCAACCGAAGTTTCATCTCAATTTGTTCTTATTGGGTGCATCTTCTTCTTTTTCTTGCCATGTTTAATCCTTGAAGGTAAATTTCACCTTGATGAAGAACTTAGTATGTAGGAATAACCAAAATTAACAATTAAAAGATAAAAAGTATAAGATTAACAAAATAAAGATAAAGTAACAGAGTCGAGATTAATAAATCTTGCTTTAACTCTAGTATTACACCTAAATCCTTAGCAACGGTGCCAAAAACTTGTTAGAATCTTCTTACTTCGTTATAAATTTTAAAACCTTATTACCATATTTCCAAAAGTGCATAGTACGTTTATTGAGTAAAGGAATAATAGGCATCGATCCCACAAGAACTTTGGATGTGGCAAACACTTGAGTTTAATCACTTGCTCTATTATCTAGACAATAAAAGTTTAAGGAAGCAAGGACAAAGAAAGCTAGGTAAGCAATACAACCATCCATAAAAGGTTAGAAGTTAGTTAGGTGGTAAAATCGGCCATGGAAGAAGTTAAGTTAGTTAAGTTAGGCAGTACAACTAACCATATAGCATAAGCAATAAGTATAAAACTTGACATTAGGTAGTAGAACCAACCATGTAGGCGGTAGGTTGCAAGCAAAGAAATAAAAGTAAAGAACAAATTAGATTACAATTGCTTTAAAATTAAGTGAGAGAGCCCTAGGGATTAAAATCCGTTGTTGTATCAAGATTAGAAGTTAGTTAAGGTGATTATGTTTATGCTGCCATGATTTATCAAGAAATAACTTCTAAATGTATGTCATTGCTTTTACCAATAAACATTTTTAAGAGAAACCTCTATGGCTAATTTCTCTAGAAATCATTTTTGCCAACGTCTTTAACTCTTTGAATCAATCTTCACCTATTTTCACAGAGAAAAGGTAAGAAACAAATTAATTAGACTCAATGATGTTATTGCATGAATCCAACCAATCATTATTCACTACTTTCGTGAGAATAAAGCTAGGATCTAAGAACTAAGATCTACATGTAGACAACTTTAATTGTTCATACAATCATCAAATAATTCATAGTTGGTTGCCAAATGACCATAAATAGCAAGCACAAGTTCTAAGGTATAATAAATTTATGAAATAGCATAATTGTGAGGACCCGAAAATTTTCTTATTTTTATTTTATTTTACTAGCTTATTTAATTATTTATTCACCTGTTTTCTCCGAATAATTTATTTCAACCATTTTAAATCCATTTACATGGAACGATATCTCACTTATATTTTTAAACTGTCCCGTTAGCAAATTTAATTTTTCGAAAGCTCGTTTAGTGAGAAATAGCGAGTACACGTTTTTCGAGGCAATATTCGATCCGAGAGTGCAATAATCTTGGAGAATTAAGAATGATCAATAATAGACTAAGAAAAGTTATTTGAGGGATTAGATGTGAGTTGGTTCAAATTTTCGTTTTAGCGTGTGTCGATAGTTTCTCGATAATCGTGCCAGTACAACTAAGTGGAGATTTGAGAAATTAACACCAGACTACTAAGGGGTGAATAATTACAGTGTTAAAGGAAGTACATTTGAGGATTAGTGCACGAATGTATCAAACCCGAGATAGAACGGTGGTATGAAACCCTCGCGCGACAACTATTCAAAGTTAAGTTTTGTACCAACATAAAGCTACTTTCTTCCATTCTTTCTCTCCAATTTTCATCACACAAAACGCTCCTCTCTCTCACCTCTCTCTCTCGGCCGACTCTCTCTCAAGGAAGGGAGGAAGAAAGCTTCTTCATCTTGCTCCAAATCTTGTTCCATTTCCCTCACAAATCTTCACCCAACTCACATACTACTTGGAGGTTAGTTCTAGCTTGGAGAAAGACATCATCTAGTGGAATTTCTTGGAGGTTTTGTGGCGAAAATTTTTTGGTTTCATCTAAGGTTGGAGGTAAACCCATCAACTCTTCTAATCTGTCCATTTAATCAAAGTTTAGTGGTTAGTTTTACATGGGTTTACAACCCTAAGCAAGAAACTAGGTTAGAGGACTTGAGGAGTTTCATTTCTTGTTTTAATCTCTAAACTAGCGGACTTGATGAGACCTTTAGGTAGCTTCCTTGAGGATTTGTTGCTTGATTGATGTTGATTACATGTTGTATAAGATGATATTGGTTAGAAAGTGAAGGAAAAATCGAAGGAAAATGGTGCAAGAGAGCTGGCCGAATTTCTGGTTATGATGTTCTGTTTTAATTTCGAATTTTTTATTCTTGTTTGGCTGTGAAATGGATGGACATATGTTGTATATTGTGTGTACAAAGTGTTTTCCAAAAATCATTTCATTTGGTTGCTCAAAACTAGGGTTTTCGAAAATGGAAGAAATCTGGAAATGGTGATCAGGATGTCCAGACAGTAGCTCTTTGTTTGAATGTAACTCTTTGTACAAAAGTCAAAATTGAGTGCCATTTACGGTATTTGAAACTAGACATTCATAGCTTTCTTACGGTATAAAAACCATCTGCTGGTTCGAAATGAGTGAACCGTAGTGATTCAACAAAGTCGACTGTCCTGTTGTGACTATTTGTCCGAGAGGAATGGAGAAGCTGCATCTTGTGGCTCTATTTTCTCTCACTTGTGAACTGATTTTGGAAACATTTCCTTCTGATGAAATGTATCATTTTGAACCTAGTTTCCAACGCCACCAACCATTCTTAATTCAAACTTGTATTGAGTGAGATGTGACCAGATTTCGAAAGTTCAACAATGATGGAAAACTGGAAGTTTTTCCTTTCTTGCTGGCCGAATGGTCAAACTGGTTTTGGGATGTTTTGTTTCAAAAATTTTGATGTCAATTATCCATCAATTGCTTATTAAATATTTATAGGACCTTGGTTTCAAAAATGGATTGAATTGGGGCTGATTTCAGTGTGCAAAACGTTTGAAAAAGAAAGAAAAGCAAGAGGGCAGATTAGCCTTGAAACATTTTATGAACTTTGGTCGTTTTGTTAACAGCCTTCCCACGTGATTTTTTGTGTGCAATTTGATAGAGAGATAGTCTACATATGAAAGTTTAAGTGTACCAAATTTGGTGTAATATCAACACCATTTCGATACCCAACTAACGACCCAAAGATGATTCTTCAAATCTGGAAAATTCCTGATCAGTTTGCAGAATTCATCCAACTTTAAGCTGTTATATCTTGATGCTCCAAACTCCGAATTTAGTTCCGTTTATCATGTTTGAAAGCTTGTTTGGAACTCTTTTTGTGTGACAAATTTCAAGGGCTGATTCACTTTCTGTGAATTATACCGAATTTCCAAAGATCGCTGGAAAACCAAGACTAGTTCAAACCTGTCTTCTTGGAACTGAAACTTTGAGCTGAAAAAATGAATGCTTTCTGTTTGGAACCTTGTGAAAGTGTCTTCTAGGAACTTTTAGTACTTCCAATCTAGTTTTTGGTATAAAGTTTTCTATTTTTGGACGTGCGAAACTCAAGATTTGATTTTTCAAAGATTGTCGTGCAAAGCTGAAATTTCACGACTTGTTGGGAAATGAGTTTTTGGAAACTTTTCCCTATCTTTTGATATTGATTGATCGTTTTAAACTCAATTTCATGGAGGAAATCAGTTTCTCTTGTGTTATTAAACCCTCACTTTTGAATCTCGATTTTCGAGAGATTGAGGCTTTTTGAGACATTGTCTTAACTTAAAACGAACGTACATTCTTCCTTGTTTGGCAAGGAGTTTGTAAGTATTTGTGAGTGATAGATAATTGTTATTTTTTCAGGCGCTCAAGAGGATCTTGATGAGAATCCCGGAGCAGACCACTAAAGATCTTTTGCACTTACTCTCTTATTTTGATTTGGTGAGTGTCAAGTGCATGAATAATTTCCAATTATGTTAATTGCTTCTTATAGATTAAGTGGTTTACAATTGTCGAGTCGAGTGTGTATTTTATCGCACTCGTTCTCTTTTAATTGATTATATAATTGAATTGCTCATAATTGAATTGTAATTGTGGTTGTATTTGCCGATTGGAGTGAATCTCATCGGCTTATACTTGTATTCGTCGATTGGAGTGAATCTCATCGACTCATAATAGAAATCGGGGGACGCCCAAATCTCAATTGGCCGACCTTGCGACTTGAGCCAGCATGGGTATGGTCGAGAATCTCGGTGAACTATGAGATAATCAACAATTTGATCTATTAAAAGATCTCGCTTGGCATACCCGTGGAGTAGTGCCTTTATAAAAGAAGGGCGGGACCGAGACAAGGGGTGTAACGGTGAACGGGAATGAAGAGTAAGTGGAGTTCTACGGACTTAATACCTACCCGATTTTGATGGAGTGTCATTCCATGGAGGTATTTGACCGAGCCTTGGCGGAGCAAGTGGAATTTAGCTCCTGAGAGTTCCTGTATCCTTATTAAGTGTGTTAATGTTATTTATGAATTATTTGAATTTCCTTGTTTATTTCTCGTACAAATGCCATTGCTATTTGAACTATGTGTTTGCATGTTTTCTTGGCCTCACTGAGCGTCAGCTCATCCCATTAGCTTTGTTTTCCTTAACAGGAGTTTGGAATGGAAAGAATTTTGGAGAAACCGGTTTGATTACTTTTGATTAATATTTTGGATTGTATTTAATTAGCTGACTTCTAGTGATTGTACTTGGGGAAAATGATGTACTTTTGAGAACTTGTATTGTAAGATTTGAATATTTATTTAAGGAAGCGACTTTTCTTATTTCGACTGTTATTCTTTGGTTGTGTATTTTTAAGCTTGAATTGAAATTGTATCGAGTCCTGGCGAGAGTTGGGCAGGCGTTCCACGGATACCCTTGGGTTCGCCCTTGGGAGAAGTGGGGGCATCATAGTTGGTATCAGAGTTTAGCCTTTAGATCTTTGTAGTATATCTTAGACTAAAAGTTTAGACTACCGGACCGTGGGATTCACTTGAATATTAACCTATTATATTCTGGTGGTTAAAGAGAATTGGTACTCGAGAGTTTCTTAAACAGCATTGGTGGAAAAGAGACTAGGTTTAGAGATCTATTTGGGAGATGTATTAGAAACTTTACCCTTGGAAATAGGAATAAGATAACTTAGTTATGTCTTAAGTTGATGTTTGAGTGAGTTAGTAACTTTAAATTCTAACCTAGAATTTGTGGTTGTTTTGTAGAGATGGAAAATGGAAAAAAGGAATCATGCTACTAATGGTAATGGACATGCTAATAACCACGTGGAGTCTCTTAGATCTATTCGATATAGAGTGCATGAAAGAGAACCTCGTAACCGATACTTGTCTTTTTCGAGGATTCCCCGTTGTCCCTGTAGGACGACGTACACCTACCCTAATGAGCTGGTATTGTCCCTTGACGATGAGTGTCAGCAGTTGGTGAATACCAGTAGAGCCTTACTTCAGGAAGTCGAGGAGCTGAGCGTTATGATGGATGCTCAGGGTGCCAGGATCATGGTGCTCGTGGGGATGGTGGTAGATGAGAGAATTAGAGCTGAGACCGCTGGTGTTGAGTTTCGGAGAACTAAGGCTCGACTGGTTAGGGTAGTCGGGGAGATCCAGGATCGGACCGTCGGGATTTTAGCGGACACCACCATGTTGATAAAGGAGGCAATAGAGGCTGTCGATAGCCCGGTTCGTGAGTGCACTCCTTAGGAGGAACCTTTCGAAGAGTATCCGGAAGAGAATGCTCAGGCTAGTGGTTCGGATGCGAACTAGACTAGAATGTTGACTTTTGACTTTTGTGACTAGAATTAGCTGGGGTGACGCTAGAAAGCTCTTGGCGTCTATTGCACGACTAATTGCACTTTTGTGGCACCTGTGTGCTATATTTTTATAAATGTCCCATAACTTGCTAATTGTATGAATCTCGAATTGTTAATATATGCTGGTTAATGTTATTTCCAATGTTTTTCATATTGACTTTTATTTTAAACATTTTCTCACGTAATTATTTTATTTCTTGCATTTAACCATAACTAAAATCATGGATGAATGAAGGAGAGGTAGAGGTCGGGGGCGTGGGATTAGGTAAACCCAACCTCTAGGGGACGATCAAGGATCGGCAACTGGACCGACCCAAGGACAACGGCATGTAGAGAGTGACCAAGTGGCTATTGCCATCAACCATATGATGGATATTTTCGAGCGATTAACCGAGTGAGAAGGTCAAGGACCTGTTAATCAACTTGGGGCTCAGGATAGAGGGGATGATAGGGGTTTGAAAAGATTTTTGAAATTTGCTCTCAACCTAAATTTATCGGAGGACCTGACCCTGAGTTAGTAGAGAACTGGTTGGAGAGAATGATCAATATATTTGCTGTCCTAAACTATACTGAGGAGAGACGAGTGAACTTTACTACTTTTCAATTTGAGAGTGTAGCACGTGCCTGGTGGGATGTGATAAGGGAAAAATGGGAAAGAACACAGACCCCTTGGATCTGGAAAAACTTTACCAGAGAGTTTAATGAGAAATTTCTCTCGTCCTCAATTCAAGAAAAAAGGGAGGAAAAATTCATAAAGTTGAGGCAGGGAGCTTTTAGCGTGGCCGAACATGAAGGAAAATTTACTAAATTTTCTAAGTATGCTCCGGAACAGGTGACTAATGATCGGAAAAGGATAAGACACTTTGTTCAAGAATTTAATGTGGAGATTCAGGAGGGGTTAGCGGCAGCCCAAATCTCTACTTTTACTGAAGCCTTAGAGAAAGCATAGAGAGTCGAAAGTGCAAGACTGCAAGTTAGAGATTTCCATGATAAGAAAAGGAACACTCCTAGTTACTCCTCTGGATAAGCAAGTAAAAGTACACCATCTTCTAAAAAGGAAAAAAGAACGGGAGGAGTACAAACATTCAATATACTAAAAGGGACTCAATCAAGAGGAGACCACAATGGACGAAATCAATCGAAAGGGACACCTTCTGGAGGTCAGGCTGTGACTCCTCAAATTAGTTGTGGCCACTGTGGCAAGTCCAATCATGTGAAAATGATTGTTGGAGAAATCGAGAAAGTGCTTGTACTGTGGTAGTGCTGAGCATCAGCTCGCAAGTTGTCCAAGAGCGCCGAAGGTAGGAAGTAGTACTCAAAGGCCAGAAAAATCAGCATCTAAACAAACTAGTGCTAGAGGAAGTTGATCTAAAGCGACGGCTAGAGTTTATGCATTAGACAATCAACAGGTTTTTAATTCCACTAAGGTTGTTGAAAGTATGATTCTTGTTTTCCATTACTTATCTAAGGTTCTAAGTGACCATGATACCACACACTCATTTACAAACCCTAGATTTATGAGGGGGATAGACGTGAGGCCGATTAAATTACCCTATTACTTGGAAATTAAAACACCTATTGGGAATCAAAATTTAGTTGCTAACTTGGTATATAGAAATTGTGAGATATGGGTTGGAGAGTGTAAGTTATTGATCGATTTGATAAGTATAACTATTAACGAATATGATATTATCCTAGTTGTGAATTTCGAGAATGAAATTCTTTTTAAGAAAGAAAGGATGTGAGGATTTGAAAATTTTCTTATTTTTATCTTATTTTACTAGCTTATTTAATTATTTATTCACCTGTTTTCTCCGAATAATTTATTCCAACCATTTTAAATCCATTTACATGGAACGATATCTCACTTATATTTTTCAAATGTCCCGTTAGCAAATTTAATTTTTCGGAGACTCGTTTAGTGAGAAATAGTGAGTACACATTTTTCGAGATAATATGCGATCCAAGAGTGCAATAATCTTGGAGAATTAAGAATGATCAATAGTAGACTAAGAAAAGTTAATTGAGGGATTAGAGGTGAGTTGGTTCAAATTTTCGCTTTAGCACTCGCGTTGATAGTTTCTCGATAATCGTGCCAGTACAACTAAGTGGAGATTTGAGAAATTAACACTAGACTACTAAGAGTGAATAATTACAGTGTTAAAGGAAATACATTGGAGGATTAGTGCATGAGTGTATTAAACCCGAGAGAAAACGGTGGTACGAAACTCTCGCGCGACAACCATTCAAAGTTGACTTTTGTACCAACATAAAGCTACTTTCTTCCATTCTTTCTCTCCAAGTTTCATCACACAAAACCCTCATCTCTCTCACCTCTCTCTCTCGGCCGACTCTCTCTCAAGGAAGGGAGGAAGAAAGCTTCTTCATCTTGCTCCAAATCTTATTCCATTTCCCTCACAAATCTTCACCCAACTCACATACAATTTGGAGGTTAGTTCTAGATTGGAGAAAGACAATTCATCTAGTGGAATTTCTTGGAGATTTTGTGGTGAAAAATTTCTGGTTTCATCTAAGGTTAGAGGTAAACCCATCAACTCTTCTAATCTTTCCATTTAATTTAAGTTTAGTGGTTAGTTTTACATGGGTTTACAACCCTAAACAAGAAACTAGGTTAAAGGACTTGAAGAGTTTCATTTCTTATTTTAATCTCTAAGCTAGCGGACTTGATGAGACCTTTAGGTAGCTGCCTTGAGGATTTGTTGCTTGATTGATGTTGTTTACGTGTTGTATGAGATAATATTGGTTATAAAGTGAAGGAAAAAATCGAAGGAAAATAGTGAAAAAGAGCTGGCCGAATTTCTGGTTATGATGTTCTATTTTAATTTTGAATTTTTTATTCTTATTTGGCTATGATATGGATGGATATATGTTGTATATTGTGTGTACAAAGTGTATTCCAAAAATCATTTCATTTGGTTGCTCAAAACTAGGGTTTTCGAAAATGGAAGAAATCTGGAAATGGTGATCAGGATGTCCGGATAGTAGCTCTTTGTTTGAATGTAACTCTTTGTACAAAAGTCAAAATTGAGTGCCGTTTGTGGCATTTGAAACTAGACATTCAAATCTTTCTAACGGTATAAAAACCATCTGCTGGTTCGAAATGAGTGAACCGTAGTGATTCAACAAAATCAACTGTCCTGTTGTGACTATCTATCCGAGAGGAATGGAGAAACTGCATCTTGTGGCTCTATTTTCTCTCACTTGTGAACTGATTTTGGAAACATTTCCTTCTGATGAAATGTATCATTTTGAACCTAGTTTCCAATGCCACCAACCATTCTTAATTTGAACTTGTATTTAGTGAGATGTGGCCTGATTTCGAAAGTGCAGCAAAGCTGGAAAACTGGAAGTTTTTCCTTTCTTGCTGGCCGAATGGTCAAACTGATGTTGGGATCTTTTGTTTCGAAAATTTTGATGTCAATTACCCATAAATTGCTTATTGAATATTTATAGGACCTTGGTTTCAAAAACGGATCGAATTGGGGCTGATTTCAGTGTGCAAAACGTTTGAAAAAGAAAGAAAAGCAAGATGGCAGATTAGCCTTGAAACATTTTACAAATTTGGTCATTTTGTTAACTGCCTTTCCATGTGAATTTTTGAGTGCAATTTAATAGAGAGATAGTCCACATATGAAAGTTTAAGTGTACCAAATTTGGTATAATTTCAATACCATTTTGATACCCAACTAACGACCCAAAGATGGCTCTTCAAATCTGGAAAATTCCTGATCAATTTGCAGAATTCATCCAACTTTAGCTGTTATATCTTGATGCTCAAAACTCCGAATTTAGATCCATTTATCGTGTTTGAAACCTTGTTTGTAACTCTTATTGTGTGATGAATTTCAAGGGCTGATTCACTTTATGTGAATTATGCCGAATTTCCAAAGATCGCTGGAAAATCATGACTAGTTCAAACCTGTCTTCTTGGAACTGAAACTTTGAGCTGCAAAAATGAATGCTTTCTATTTGGAACCTTCTGAAAGTGTCTTCTAGAAAATTTTAGTACTTCAAATCTAGTTTCCGATGGTATAAATATTTCTATTTTTGGTGTGACAGCCCCACCTTACCCTAAGGCGAACCAAAGGGTTCGGCGGACCGCCTGCCCAGCTCTCGCCAGGACTCGTTCACTCACATCAAAGAAAGTAAGATAAAGCCTCGAGAATAAGCGGAAACGAAACCCAATCTTGAACCATAAAATTACATTCACCTCAAGCTCAACCAAAAATACAGTCCCACATATATACATAAGCTTTTAAATTCTTAGTACATTCCAGCCCTAATCAAGCACTAGAACGAGATCAAAAGCCAAAACAATACCAAAGGCTAAACTATACTATACAGGTCTCTCGCCCTTGCTCGCAACCCCTGTTAAGGAAAACAAAAGACGTGGAATGAGCTAGAAGCCCAGCGAGGTTCTATATACATAACCAAACAATTAAACAAGGCATTTAACACGTAATAGCATGAAATCTCGAAAACATTTACAATATAAAGCAATTGTAACACATTCATTAAAAGGATACGGGCTCACGAGGAGCCATTCGTTCATTCATTCGTTCAACATTTTCCTTATTTCTCCGATCATTAAAAACATGTTTGTAAGTGAAAACTCCTTCATTTTCATGTCATTCGTTCATTCATTTCATTCCCCAAACTCCGCCAACTTCATGGTCATACTCGAGTATACCAAACATTCACATTCACCCAGGGTCACTAATCGCCCGACCGAGTCCGCTTCTGGCTCGAGTCGACCAATAACCAAGGGCAAGGGCCCAGTTCAGCCCGAAGGCTTACATTCATGCACAAGTAACATTTAATCATTCAATCATTGAAAGTTCACGTTCATTTAGGTCGAGTGCGATAAAGTACACACTCGCCTAGCAAAAATCATTTTGGAACATAAACATAACAAATCCAAATAGTCACAATAGTTCACATAGTCATTAGAAACAAAGCGTATATAGAACACTCACCTAATTAAGCAAAATTACGTCCAAAGTATCCCTCCGGATATCAACTTTGGTCACCAAGAAACCCTAATAACAATTATGAGAAAATATTATGGTTCTATCATCAAAATATGTGGGTGAGTCAAAGAAATCCGAATAAAACTAATACAAAGTAAAAGTATGATTTTAGAAGTGGAAAGAGTACATTTTGATCAAAGGAAATGAGTAACTAAAGGTTTTCTCAAACCAAACATAGAATTAACCTCAAAAGAGTTTTAGAAAATTTCATCGGAAAATTCGGAACAGTGCCACGTCAGAATCTGGCCAGAACTTGGCCGGATAGGCGGCCGGATAGTGAACAGTAGAATTTTTCCTCTTTTTTTCGTAAAACGTGTTTTGGGCTCAAAACTAACACATTTGCAAAGAAATAATGTGCAACAATTGTCTTGGTGAAAACCATATGCAAAAGGTAGACAAAATACCTTAAATTCACACTTTAAAACCTTGCGCGTTAAAATTAGGTTTTGTGGCCGAGAAACCCTAGGCCACTCTTGTTTGTTTTGGAAAACAATTGAGTAAACATTTGAAGTTCAAACTAACCTTTGCAACTACGCATCATGGTTAAACGGAAATGTACAAGTGCAAGTGAAACAGCTCATATAACTCTACTAAAGTGGCACTAAGCTATTCTAAGCAAAGTAAGCAAAATAAGTCTAATGCATCACAAAACTACATTCCAATCTCATATCCATTCACTCAAGTCCAAGAAAATAAACGGACAGCATTTCCCCTTGTTTTCCTTACTTTCCACAACACAACCCAACCACCAACTCATATCATTCAACCACAATTTCAAATACCAACTATAAGCTATCGAACACCCTTAAAATGTAACCCATTAAAGCTTTACAACCATCCAAAACCAGGCCCAAATATTCCATCATAACTCAGCACACACAACTCCAATTCAGTTGATTCCAAAGCCATATGAAAGCTAAGATACAAGGCTACAATTCTTAAGAAGGCATCAAAAGCTAATTCCGTAATCTTCCCAGCCAAAAGAGCCAAATACAGGGGCTGATTATCATTTCCGGACAGAAACAGGGCAGCAGGGGTAAAATAGTCATTTCACAGGCTACCGTGCTCCGATTGAGCTGAAATTTTACAGGCATAATCTACACTTAATTCTCTACAACTTTCATGTTTTGAGCTAAGGCCAATTCGGCCTCCATCATGGACGAACAGAACTGATCAGATTAGGGCAGAAAATTCACAATAAATCAGAAATTTAACCAACTCTCCATTAATCCACAAAATCATCCCTTAATCATGTTAGCAAGCCACCATAGGCCACTAATTATCATCTATTGGAACCAAAGAAGGGTGTTCTTAGCAACCTTACCTTCAAACCTCAAAGAAAGTTGGTAGCTTAGACTTCCTCCTCCCAAAACAACTCCACCAAGGCCTTCAATTTCCCTTAGCTAGTACTTGTATGGTGTAGTTTTCAATTTGGTTGGTTAAAACTCAAGATTTGGCCAAGATTAGAAGCTAGAAATGGAAGAGGTTTTCCTTGTTTTTCTCTCCATGAAATTCGGCCAAGGCAAGGGAAATGAGAGGAAAATTGGTCAAAAATTTGGTTTGAAGAAAGTTAATCCTCTTGGTCAAAGTCCAACCTCCAATCCAAACATGACATGTGGCCTCTTGAAGTTTCTAAGCTTATCTCCTTCCTTCCAATGATTCAAGTAGCTAACTAACCTCCAATTATCTTCTAACACAATGTAGAATAATATCACTTAGTATTTCATCACCTAATCGGCAAAATTATATCGCACTAACGGGCCCCACATCGAACAATTGCACTTCAAGTTATGTACACTAACTTGTACTAGGAAAATGATTTAAAAAATTGTACTTACTTGTAAAATGTACAAAACATTTAATATTTTCAAAGGACAGTATAAATATAGGCACAGAAAAAATAATACTTGAAAATGTGAAAATTTTCGGGTTCTCACACTCTCTCCCCCTTAAGAAATTTCGTCCTCGAAATTTTACCTTCCGTTTCTTCATGTGATCCCGGAGCTTGTTGCGGTTCTATGGCATATATCTGAGCTGGTGTTGTTGTTCGATTCCCTCGTTCGCTAGTCGGTTTCGGTTTGGCTCCACTTACTTGTTGAGTACTAGTCTCTCGTGGCTGTTTCTTCGGGCAAGTACTCAGTTGGTGATCACTACTCCCACAAATCAAACACTTCCGCCCTTTCCTCCAGCAATCATTCTCAGTGTGGTTTACCTTCCCACAATATCCACAAACCAAACGAGGAACTACTGTTTGGCTTTCGCGAGAAGTCTTCTCAGGTCCTATTTGACTTCCTTTTGTAGATCTCTCATGTAGTGCTCCAAATGTCCAGGGTGGATGAGGGAAAGGGTTTACTTTTTGCACTTTGGAGGGCGTTATCCTTTCTCCAGATTCCTCAGGTATGCTACTAGGTATACCTCTTTTCCGCATTTGAAGAGCTTTTACTTGTGCTTTCGCGTCCTCAATTCTTTGTGCCTTCTCAAGAGCTTCCGTAAAAGTGTTAATTTGAACCGCCGCTAAAGCTTCTTGAATTTCCAAATTCAGGCCTTGTATGAACCGCCTTATCCTCCTTCTCTCCGTAACCACTAATTCGGAGGCGAACTTAGACAGCTTAGTGAATTTCGTTTCGTACTCGGCCACACTTTGGGTTCCCTGACGCAGACTAATAAATTCATCCTCCCTCCTTTCTTGGACCAGAGGTGGGAGGTACTTCTCGTTAAATTCCCGTATAAAGTTCACCCATGTCCAGGCAGTCTGTTCTCTTTCCCATTTTGCCCTAATAACATTCCACCACGCTCGGGCCGGTCCTTCGAATTGAAATACAGCAAAGTTCACTTGTCTTTGCTCCGTGTAGTTCAAGGCCGCAAAAATGTTAATCATAGCTTCTAACCACTGTTCGGCCATATCTGGATCAGGTCCTCCAAGGAATTTAGGCGGATTAAACTTTTGAAATCTTTCCAAAGCCTTATCCTCTCCTATTTCTCTTATCTCAGGGTTCTGGGGTTGATTTACTGGCAATTGGCCTTGTTGATCTACCAATCGCGCGAGGATACTAGTCATTTGTTGTATCGCCGTCGCCACTTGATCTCCGGCCTCAACCCTCGGTCCACTCTCTTGCTCAGTTACTGTGGCTCTTTCTTTACTGGGTTCTCGAGTTTGCCTAGCCCACGGCCACGACCAGCTCCACGTCCGCGTCCACGACTACGTCTCCCGTCCATTCCCTTTTTCTCTCTCTCTTTTTTTTTTTTTTTTCAAAAGGCGTTTTAGTATGCCAAATAAAGTAATTGACTAAAATGGCAAGATATAACACGCCAAATAAGCAAGAAATCGTATCAAGTTAGACAAATTAAAGCCAAATTAAAAAGTCACAAGTTAAGTACACACAGTAGTAACCAAATATATATACAGTTAGCAGTACAGGGCAAACAGGAAGAAAACACAACATGCCATACCACACTCAACTAAAACACTCCCCAACCGATCTCTCACTTCCCTTACTATCCGAGCCTATACATCCGTTAACACTTTACACTTATTCTCACCAACATTAGCCCCATCCTGTTTCCCACGAAAGATCGCAAATCCTTAGTACTACCCGCGTACTCGGGTACAAGAATCCGAGATAATTCACCACTCGAGCTGGCCAGTCCCAAGTGTAAATTATCTACAATCGAGTTCCTACCGGACGTACATTTCTATTGTCATCAAGTACCATAGAAAGGATGTACACTTATAACAGGCACGATTCATAACTTATGCTCAAGAGAGCACTTAGTCCTTCACACTTATCCACGGAATCAGGACCATACATCACTTGGCCCAATCTCACTCCGCGCAGAGACCACGCGAAGCTGCTCTGATACCACCTGTGACAGCCCCACCTTACCCTAAGGCGAACCAAAGGGTTCGGCGGACCGCCTTGCCCAGCTCTCGCCAGGACTCGTTCAACTCACATCAAAGAAAGTAAGATAAAGCCTCGAGAATAAGCGGAAAACGAAACCCAATCTTGAACCATAAAATTACATTCACCTCAAGCTCAACCAAAAATACAAGTCCCACATATATACATAAGCTTTTAAATTCTTAGTACATTCCAGCCCTAATCAAGCACTAGAACGAGATCAAAAAGCCAAAACAATACCAAAGGCTAAACTATACTATACGGTCTCTCGCCCCTTGCTCGCAACCCCTGTTAAGGAAAACAAAAGACGTGGAATGAGCTAGAAGCCCAACGAGATTCTATAATACATAACCAAACAATTAAACAAGGCATTTAACACGTAATAGCATGAAATCTCGAAAACATTTACAATATAAAGCAATTGTAACACATTCATTAAAAGGATACGGGCTCACGAGGAGCCATTCGTTCATTCATTCGTTCAACATTTTCCTTATTTCTCCGATCATTAAAAACATGTTTGTAAGTGAAAACTCCTTCATTTTTCATGTCATTTCGTTCATTCATTTCATTCCCCAAACTCCGCCAACTTCATGGTCATACTCGAGTATACCAACATTCACATTCACCCAGGGTCACTAATCGCCCGACCGAGTCCGCTTCTGGCTCGAGTCGACCAATAACCAAGGGCAAGGGCCCAGTTCAGCCCGAAGGCTTACATTCATGCACAAGTAACATTTAATCATTCAATCATTGAAAATTTCACGTTCATTTAGGTCGAGTGCGATAAAGTACACACTCGCCTAGTAAAAATCATTTTTGGCAATCATTGAGAACATTTAACATTTAATCAAGTATTTCAACTAGCCACATAGTCAATGAAAACATAACGTATATAGAACACTCACCTAATTAAGCAAAATTACGTCCAAAGTATCCCTCCGGATATCAACTTTGGTCACCAAGAAACCCTAATAACAATTATGAGAAAATATTATGGTTCTATCATCAAAATATGTGGGTGAGTCAAAGAAATCCGAATAAAACTAATACAAAGTAAAAGTATGATTTTAGAAGTGGAAAGAGTACATTTTTGATCAAAGCAAATGAGTAACTAAAGGTTTTCTCAAACCAAACATAGAATTAACCTCAAAAGAGTTTTAGAAAATTTCATCGGAAAATTCGGAACAGTGCCACGTCAGAATCTGGCCAGAACTTGGCCGGATAGGCGGCCGAATAGTGAACAGTAGAATTTTTCCTCTTTTTTTCGTAAAACGTGTTTTGGGCTCAAAACTAACACATTTGCAAAGAAATAATGTGCAACAATTGTCTTGGTGAAAACCATATGCAAAAGGTAGACAAAATACCTTAAATTCACACTTTAAAACCTTGCGCGTTAAAATTAGGTTTTGTGGCGAGAAACCCTAGGCCACTCTTGTTTGTTTTGGAAAACAATTGAGTAAACATTTGAAGTTCAAACTAACCTTTGCAACTACGCATCATGGTTAAACGGAAATGTACAAGTGCAAGTGAAACAACTCATATAACTCTACTAAAGTGGCACTAAGCTATTCTAAGCAAAGTAAGCAAAATAAGTCTAATGCATCACAAAACTACATTCCAATCTCATATCCATTCACTCAAGTCCAAGAAAATAAACGGACAGCATTTCCCCTTGTTTTCCTTACTTTCCACAACACAACCCAACCACCAACTCATATCATTCAACCACAATTTCAAATACCAACTATAAGCTATCGAACACCCTTAAAATGTAACCCATTAAAGCTTTACAACCATCCAAAACCAGGCCCAAATATTCCATCATAACTCAGCACACACAACTCCAATTCAGTTGATTCCAAAGCCATATGAAAGCTAAGATACAAGGCTACAATTCTTAAGAAGGCATCAAAAGCTAATTCCGTAATCTTCCCAGCCAAAAGAGCCAAATACAGGGGCTGATTATCATTTCCGGACAGAAACAGGGCAGCAGGGGTAAAATAGTCATTTCACAGGTTACCGTGCTCCGATTGAGCTGAAAGTTTACAGGCATAATCTACACTTAATTCACTACAACTTTCATGTTTTGAGCTAAGGCCAATTCGGCCTCCATCATGGACGAACAGAACTGATCAGATTAGGGCAGAAAATTCACAATAAATCAGAAATTTAACCAACTCTCCATTAATCCACAAAATCATCCCTTAATCATGTTAGCAAGCCACCATAGGCCACTAATTATCATCTATTGGAACCAAAGAAGGGTGTTCTTAGCAACCTTACCTTCAAACCTCAAAGAAAGTTGGTAGCTTAGACTTCCTCCTCCCAAAACAACTCCACCAAGGCCTTCAATTTCCCTTAGCTAGTACTTGTATGGTGTAGTTTTCAATTTGGTTGGTTAAAACTCAAGATTTGGCCAAGATTAGAAGCTAGAAATGGAAGAGGTTTTCCTTGTTTTTCTCTCCATGAAATTCGGCCCAAGGCAAGGGAAATGAGAGGAAAATTGGTCAAAAATTTGGTTTGAAGAAAGTTAATCCTCTTGGTCAAAGTCCAACCTCCAATCCAAACATGACATGTGGCCTCTTGAAGTTTCTAAGCTTATCTCCTTCCTTCCAATGATTCAAGTAGCTAACTAACCTCCAATTATCTTCTAACACAATGTAGAACAATATCACTTAGTATTTCATCACCTAATCGGCAAAATTATATCGCACTAACGGGCCCACATCGAACAATTGCACTTCAAGTTATGTACACTAACTTGTACTAGGAAAATGATTTAAAAAATTGTACTTACTTGTAAAATGTACAAAACATTTAATATTTTCAAAGGACAGTATAAATATAGGCACAGAAAAAATAATAACTTGAAAATGTGAAAATTTTCAGGTTCTCACATGTTTCCAGGTTGGGAATTGTTTTCCGTTTATCCTCGAGGTGTTATCTTTTTGTTTGGAGTGAGTGATCGAGTCCTGGCGAGAGCTGGGCAGGCGGTCCGCCGAACCCTTTGGTTCGCCTTAGGGTAAGGTGGGGCTGTCACATAATTCATTCATCTTCCCAGCCAAACGAGCCAATTACAGAGGCTGATTATCATTTCGGACAAGAAACAGGGCAGCAGGGGTAAATTAGTCATTTCACAAGCTATCCTGCTCCGATTGAGCTGAAATTTACAGGCATATCTACACTCAATTCTCTACAACTTTCATGTTTTGAGCTAAGCCCAATTTCGGCCTCCATCATGGCCGAATAACACTGGTCAGAACAGGGCAGAAAATTCTCTAAGAAACTGAAATCTACACATCATCACTTCTAACCAAGAAATATTGCACAAAACTACCAAAATGACAACCACAAGCCACTAAATTACAACTATTCGAAGCAAAGAGAGATGTTCTTAGCACTTTACCTTAAAAACCTCAAAGAAAATGGTAGCTTAGTCTTTCCTCCTCCAAAACAACTCCACCAAAACCTTTAATCCTCCTTAGTGATCACTTGTATGGTGTAGTTTTCAATTTGGTTGGCTAAAACTCAAGATTTGAGTAAGATTGGGAGCTAAAAATTGAAGAAGTTTCTCTTGTCTTTCTCCTCAAAAGGGCCAGCCAAGAAGGTAAGAAAATGATGAAATTTTGGGTCAAAATTTGGTTTTAGTAAAGGTAGAAAGACTTGGTCAAGTCCACCCTCCAAACGAATCACGACACTTGGCACTTTGAATGGTTAAAGCTTATCTTCTTTCTCTCCCAATGATTCATCTATCTAACTAACCTTTAATCATCTCCTAGCACCTTGGAAAATAATAACACTTAATATCTCATCGCCTAATCGGCAAAATTTTATCGCACTAGCGGGTCCCACATCCAATAATGTACTTCAATTTAACGTACCCTAAATTAAACCAAGAAAATGAGTTAAAAGCTATACTTACTTATAAAATGTATAGAAAATTTAATACTTTCAAGGACAGTATAAAAATATAGGTAAGGAAATAAAATAATACTTGGAAAATGTGAAAATTTTCGGGTTCTCACACCTAGCATCTTTGGAAGTCCATCAAAACTATTATTTCTAATCCTTAATTGTGTGGGAAAGAAATTTTCAGTTTATTTCCATTACCAATTCCATCTCCCTTTACAATACGAAAAGTTCTCTATTATTGCTGATACGAGCAGTAGGACCATCACTAGATCGTGCCAAGATGCTTGAGAGCTTTTTCAACCCAATCCATGATGTTCAAGGCTCTATTGGAATACATGAAGTCATGGAGGGGATGGAGCGCTAGCTATCTGATTTTCATGTTTTTGGTTCTTTTGTTTTGTTTGATTTTTCTTGTTTAGTTGATTAGTTAGTCATTATTATGAATAAATATAGCCAGCTATATGAGCTATTTGAGCCATTTAAAAGTAGTTAGGGAAATAAGTGACTAAATCCTTATCCAAATTGGATTAGTTTTAGTGGTTTAGTTTTTAGCTATAAATAGGCATTTTCTAATCCATTGTACGACAACCTTTTGAGAGATAAATTAATAAAAGTGAGTTGTCTCCTTTTACGGAGTTCCTTGATGGAACTTGAGTTTCTTCTTGAACTATATTAAGTATTTAGCTTGGATACTTGTGGTGTTCAAGGTAAGATAATTACATCATCTTGTTCTTTCAAGCCAATAACCAATTCACTAGGTTTCTAGAGACGGGTTCTCTTTAGATGTAGTAAGGTAGTTATTATTCCATAACCTGGTCAAGATAGATCCTTCCACTACTTGATCAACTTGGTTCTTCAAGACAGGTTCTTGTTGGATCGAGTTCGTATCAAAAGATTGGGAATTCCATCCTTGGAATGGCCAGCTGCAAAAACTGCCCATTTCCTCCGAAATTTTCTTCGGTATGCCCCAAGTGATTTTGCTTGTCAGAATGCCCTGTAGGTGTCTGCAAAATTCCTTTATCACCATGAACTGCCCTCATCACAGCTCCGAATTGATTGGATAGAGCTGCAATTAAGTTCTTCAATTCATTGTTGGAAGATTTGATTTTCTCTTCCAAATGTTGCCGATCAGCTGCCATCACGTCCCTCAATTGCTTCTCCGTCGCCGTCTAGTTGTCCATTATTCCTTAGGTTCTGATTTTCAGTCTTTTAAGCTGTTCCTCTAGACCTTTCAATCTGGTTCCTTCGGCCATGGTGGAACTACCTACCTCAGATCAAGCCGAGGAAAGGTAGCTCTGATACCACCTTGTAATGACCCGGTGGAGGGTTGAAGAAAGAGAAAAGGTAAAGAAGAAGAAATTGGGAGAGAAGAGAGAGAATTTTATTGAGAGGGTGAGAATTAGTTACATCAAATCAACTCCCCAGGCACTTCTCTAATTCTCTTATTTATACAAAACAAATGGCGGTTACTACTGAGATTCTCCTTATCTGTACAATTACTTACATGGAAATACTCCATGACCAACCACCGACTCAACAATCTTGTAATGGTTTCTAATTGGGATATTACATATACATGCTTCCCATGATCTCATGAATTGATTTAAACATCAAACGGGATCATCAAACACTATGAATCATGAGGAAAATGAGATCTAAGGCACAAAACTCATAAAACCCATGTAATGGTTTAAAATCTCATGAAAAACGTGAAATCAACTAGGAGAAGGGGCTAGAATTACTTACAAAGGTTTACTGAAGTCGAAAAGGAGAGAAGATTCTTCGGAAAGGGCGCAAATCATCAAGAAAAGTCAAGAACAAGGTTGCTGCAGTTGTACCAGGGTTGATTGTTAGCCAACTTTGACGCCAAATTTGACGACCCTATAGCTATTTTCTCACAAAAATTGCAACATGAAATTCTTCTACTACATCTACAGAGTATCCAGAAAAAAAAAAAAGAATCAAGCAAAAAGGGGTTAGAATCAATGAGAAATATGGGCACGAACAGGGCTGCTTGGCCAACCCTGGTTCGAAATTTTGCAGAAATCTTTTTTTTTTCACTTTTCTTGCCCTTTTTCTCTCTCTCTCTCTCTTTCTTTTCTGCTGTTCTCTCTCGCTTCCCTACTCTAAAAGCTGCATTCTTTTCTATGTAAATGAAACCAAGAAACCCTAAACTTAAGATGAATGGTTGATATTTTTCTTGAAAGTGATGATGTGTTTGCTTTTTTTTAACACTTTGATCAATTTGATTAGTTGTCCAAAGATAAGATTTGGGAAGGGTGAGTTGTCTTTTGTACTAATTAATCTTGGGAGAAAAGAAATAATTTTTTTGTCACAAAACACATGGGCTAATGGGCTTCTTTCCTTTCTTTCTTTATCAAACTTTCATTGGATCTTGGCATGGGCATTCGGAGAGATTTGGCTTGGGTTTAACACAAAAGAACAAAAATCTCTACAATTTTCATTTTCTATTCTTTGCCTTTTCCCTACAAAAATAAAATGATTATTTAAACAATGATATAAACAAAGACATAATAAAAAATTAACAAAATTTTTGAAAAAAAATTGGTGTCTACACTAAGTAGTAGAACACACTTAAAACATTAAAAATATATACTTATCAAAACTTTTCAAATTTTGGCAAAAATTTTGATGAGGCCGTCACCCATTATTCTTACTTGTGTTGGGGCTATATGTCGATTAAAACGTAACTCTAAATATCATATTACGTACCACTTTACAACTGTAAGGCCATGATAAGGTGATTACCCACTATTCTTATCCGTGATAAGACTGTACAAGCATTTAAACTTAGTAATTCAAGAATCTTTTCTTGTCATTTACTTATTTTAACAAGTGGCATCTCATGTACAAATATGTATGAACACCTATTGCGATACTTCCAATCATTAAACAAGTAAATATGCTCAATCTAATTTAATATTACAAAATATATTTGTAGCAAATAGATGCGTAAATGTCTTAAAAGTTCAATTAATATATAAAGATATGAAAGAACGACTTACGAACATTTAGGTCCAATCAAAAGCCACTAGAATGTCTCTTTAGTTTTCCTACAATAACAATTCAGTTTACAAGGTACTTCTAATATATTTAAAAGGCAATTCGTATTGAAACTATTCACTGCAACATTCTAATAGGAAGCCAAATCGGCCAAGTAAAATGTTCACTAGCTCCTAATTTTCAGCAGTACCAATGCTAGGTGAAATGGGTATGAGTTAGGCTATATAGTTTGAAAAATCATAGAATTTGCACCGTTAGAAACTAGACTTGAAGTGCTAAAAATCTTTAGAAAAACAACTTGGTGATTCGGACCATAAACCGGTCCAATTTAGCTGTAAGCCAGTGCAATTCCTAGTCATTACCTATACAAGTTATGATTTCCAGCCAAATTTGTGAATTTTCTGGCACTAATAGGCAACAAATACAGGCTGAATTGTATACCTGCGAAAGATCTACAAATCTGGTTTTTAACACAACTAATGGCACTTAATTTTGGCTTTCCTACATTAAGTTATGAGTAGTTTACCACAACCGCACAAACCTATTGGTTCCAAAATTGACTATGTTCAAGTTTTCTTAGATGCTAATTTTCTAGAATTAATTCGATTTTCATCCCAAATCTTTGGTTATTGGTTTGTCAGCAGAATATACAAGAAACCCTTCTAATCAAACTAATTTCCATCCATTGAATAACATCTTTCCCAACCAAACAATCATTAACTCATTCAGCTCAAAGAAACCATTCAACTTCAATTCAATTCAGCTTTATAGAACTCAAATTTATGAATTAGTTACCTCAAATCAGTCGAAGTCAAATCAATCTTGGTCCCTTGATTCTCTCCTAAAGTTTTTGTGACAGCCCCACCCCTCCTAGGGCGTACCCAATTGGCGGACCGCCTGCCCAACTCTCGTTAGGATTCAGTCACAATTCATGAAATTTACCAATGCTAACCTCAAAATAAAAGCGATATTAAATACAACCTTCAAGATATACACACTCATGGACCTCCAAGGTTCACACAATCTATAATATAACTAAACAAACTGGCTAGACATCTATGAAGTACTCACTCGAGCAACTAACAAACTTAAAAGAAATCGAGGCCTTCCTTAATTCAACCTCTCATATTCTCATCCCTGTAAGGAAAACAAATGACATGGAATGAGCTAAAAATCTAGTGAGATTCCAAGTAACCAAACAGGTAAATATAAGAGACAAGATAGCATATCCAGACATCAAGA
The DNA here is from genome assembly GCA_023065735.1 of Coffea humblotiana. NCBI lineage: Eukaryota > Viridiplantae > Streptophyta > Magnoliopsida > Gentianales > Rubiaceae > Coffea > Coffea humblotiana. Next base: position 4,250 of record JACYVW010000314.1, on the reverse strand, counting down.
AACAAGTCAAAATCAAATAGATCATGACCCAGTATATAGTTAAGCAAGTAGCCAGATAAATCATGCAAAAGGGTACAGTAAAGAACACATTCATGGCAAAGGATATAGGTTACTTTTAGGAGCAAGTTCCACCATAACTTGATCAAGATCCGTTGACTCTCCGTCAGCCACGAAAGTATAACGTCCGTAGATATGAGAACCCGTAAAATTTTCTTATTTTATATTATTTAATTCTATTTCTTTTCATGCATTTTCTTTATTTTATTTTACTACCTTAATTTTCTAGACATTTTATAACTGAATATAGTTTTCTAAAACATTTTTCTAGTATAAGTTAGTTCGGGTTAGTTTGGAAGTGTATTAAGGACGTGGGACCCGCTAGTGCGGCAAATGCGGTAAAATTTTGTTTTAAGGTGAAGTTTGTATACTGGAATATTATTTTCAAGGTGTTAGGAGATAATTAGAGGTTAACTAGATAGATTAACGATTGGAGGCAAGAAGATAAGCTTAAAAACTAAAGGACGCCACGTGTCGCGTTCCGATTGGAGGAAGACTTGCCTAACTTTCTTACCTTTACTAAATAGCAATTTTGACCAAAAATCTTTCTCATTTCTTCTTCCTCTTGGCCGAATTTCACAAGGAGAGAAAAGAAAGAGAGCTTCAACCTTGATCTTCCATTTCTTGCTCAAATCTTGAAATCCAACCGATTAAATCTTGAATTCCTCCATAAAAGTGACTTGCTAAGGAAGCTTGAAGGTGTTTGTGGAGTTATTTTGGAAGAGAAAGCCCTAAGTTGCAACCTCTCTTGAGGATTAAGGTATTTTGCTTGGAAACTCAATTTTTGTTCCTACTAATGGTAAATTAGTGACTTATAGTGGCTAAAAATGTTGTTTTGTGGAAGATTCATGGTTTAATGTAGAGTTTTGCTAAATTTCAGATTTTATTGGAGATTTTTCTGCCCTCATATGATGATTAATGGTTGGCTATGATTCACTAGCTTTGACAAGTGTGAAATTTGGTGTTTTTGTGTTAGTTTACTTTGCTTAAAGAAATTCCAGCTTATGTGCACAAATTTCCAGCTTTAGAGTTTCTAATTTGAGCCACTAATTGGCTATATATGAGGGGTATTGAGACCCTAATTAGGTGTATTTAATAGCTTGTGATTTATGTGTGAAATTGTGGCTGAATTGGATTGAGTTTGATGTGGTTTGTAGGTTGGAAAAGTAAAGGAAAAACAAGGGAAGTGCTGTCAAAATTTTCGCAGGAACTCCTGAACAGTCTCGGGAAATTTGTTATAACTTGATGTAGAAATATCGGAATTAAGTTCCGTTTATTGCGTTTTAAACTAGATTCATAGAGCTATAAACTGTGAAAATTTCAGACCTGGTTCTGTCTGTGAGATTTACGGTGATTTTTCAAAGTTGACTGAAATTTCATACCTGTTCTGTCTTTTACTGGATGAAGCAGCGACTTTAGGCTTGAATGTGACCAACTTGTGATCTGAATCTTATAAATGTGTCTTCTGAGAAATTGTACCCCTTTGAGTCTATTTTCCGATGGTATAAATTTTATCAATTTTAGACTTAAGAATAGTGAGATATGAGTTTTCCAATAATAGTGCGCAGATCTGGAAAATCCTGTTTTCCTACAATTATTCTTACCTTTATTTTGCACCTTAAGTTTGGAGTGAGTAAATGATTGTAGGTATAAATTTGGTAGAAATGAAAGGTTTTGGGGTCGTTGTTGCCCTAGGACCAACTATTACCTTTTACTCAAAAGTTACATTTTATCTCCTTGCAATTGTAGCCTATTTGAATACGCGTACGACTAGTAGTCGGGCCTCACTTGTACATTTCGTTTACTGGGTTTGTGAATGCGGAAACCCTAACTTTTTTGTCTTGGTCATTCTAGGATTTCTCGGTGATTAAAGCCCTACTTTGGGTGAAGACTTTTGACATATCTTTACTTGGATTGGTGAGTGTACCACTCCCCTCAATTGTTGCCTAACTTGGTATATGTGCTTGCAACTTGTGACTTGAATGACTGTACCATCTGTTTATTCGGTATGAGACGAGGGTGTACTTTATCACACTTGTTCTCTGGCCTGTGTGACTTGTTTCCTGTATCTACTTGAATCTTTTACCTGTGTCTAATATGAATCCCGTGTACACTTGAATCTGTTATTTATACTTGATATGATGTCGTTTGGACGCGTATCCAACGACTTTCCTGTGCCTGTTAAATTTGAGCTCAACCTCATGGGTAGTTACTTGATTCGAGCCAGCAAGGGCTTGGTCGAGGAAAGTAACGAATCATTGGTGCCTGTTCTTGGGAAATCTTTGGGTATTGGAGACTCTGGATTTCCGGTATACTCGAGTATTACCATCTCTGTTCCTGTTCGGCATTCTGGCCCGGTAAAGAGGTATGTTTGGTGATCGGGATTTGGCGTTCTAAGAGTGATCTACGGACATGTTTGTTTCATTAAACGTTGACGGAGGGTCAACGAGTTTGGATCAAGTACTGCCATGGGAATTTGGCTCCTGAGAGCTACCTGTATCCTTTCCATTCAAAATGTTTGCTTATATTCTTATCTGCTGTGTCTATTTGAGTAAATGAAAATAAATCTCCATGGATCATGATTGCTTGTGTTTTGGGTACCTCATTGAGCGTAAGCTCACCCCGTTTCATCACCTTTGTTTTTCCTTACAGGGTTCAACTTGTTGGAAACCATGATTTTGAAGAAAAGAGTAGAGTTAGTGATATACATACCTTTTGATTTTGCTCCTCTGTATAAGAAAACCCTAATTGTACTTTGAGCAAGTATTTTCCTTTGACTTGTAAAGTTCCAACGTATGTATATAAGTAATTATTCATGTTTTTCTTCATGTAGTTGTTGATAAATGTATGTATTTGTATTCTTGGTTTGGTAAGCTCCGATTGTTCGTTCCTTTGGGTTCGATCGCGCGTAACCTAGGGTTTGTATGATTCGACTTCGTAGTCCTGGCGAGAGATGGGCAGGCGGTCCGCCAAACCCTTTGGTTCGCCTTAGGGAAAGGTGGGGCCGTCACAGGTGGTATCAGAGCTGCTTCGCGTGGTCTCTGCGCGGAGTGAGCTTGGGGCCAAGTGGTGTTATGGTCCTGATTTTGTGAATGTATTTAAAGGATTAAGTGGTCTTCTTGAGCGTAAGCTATGAACCGTGCATGTTATAAGTGTAAAGATCTTTATCATGGGACTTGAGGAAGCTAGGTATGTATGTCGGGTAGGAATCTTTAATATGGATGATTTACACTTGGGACCGGCCGGCTCGAATTGTGAATTATCTTATTTTGGATTCTTGTACCCGAATACGAATGAGGTGAGGGCCTAGGTTAGACATGACTTGGGCAGACTAGAAATGTGTTTCTATGGCGCTTTGAGTGATATATTAGGGTTTCATTAAGTGCGGTTAGCCTGTTTCAGATATAAACCATGTTATTCTTGTAGGCTTTGGGCGGAGCTCGTGGAGAGGTTGGAGATGAGCCATGGTTGATTCCGTGTGAAGGTAGTCGGGGGAGGGGGGAAAGTTCTTAGTTAGTTGTTTCATACTCTGGGGTCTAGTTTGTATATTGTATTATGGAGAACCCCGATACTTTCGTGGGATTTCTTTTGTTCGTATTTGACCGACTGCTACTGTGTGATTTGCCTGATAAAATTTGTTATATGTATATTTGCTTTTGAGTTGTGTCTGCTTTTGTTACTCGTACCTGCATACATTTGATTTAATATTATATTCGCGTTTCGACCCTAGATTGGTTAGACTTATGGAGGGTACTCGTAATGGAAGAGGTCGTGGGCGCGGACGTAAGCAATCCTCGAATGAAAGGGGTAACTGGAAACCAAGGCCTGAACCAAATCCTGAACCTAGGGTCGACCCAAATGCTCAAGTAGCCGCTGCTATCCAGCGTATGACGGATTTGCTAGCCCATGTTGTGGAACACCAGGGCCAAAACCCTAATCCTCAACCTGGAAACCCTGGTAATTGACAGGATTTTTTTATCAATGCAAGTTTACAATCCGATTTTATATCCGTTATCTGCAAGTATACAGGTCAATCAAATAATATAGGGCATGTATCGGGTCGATCCCACGAGGAGCAAAATTTACAAGTACTAGGTCCTTATTTTTCTCTATTATTTAGACTTATAATGAATTTGAACAGAGAAATAATATTGTTACTTTATACAATTCTGAATTGATAACTTGAAAGATAC
>JACYVW010000313.1:0-29954 GCA_023065735.1 Coffea humblotiana | reverse complement strand
ACATGTTTTCAAGCTCAATTCAAAGAGAAAATCCATGTAAATGTTAGGTCAATGGTTCAGGTATAAATCTGGAGTGAAAAATGTTAAATTGAACCAAGAAAAGTGAAGGAAAGAGTGTAAAGGAGAAGAATCAAAATGACAACTTTGACACCCTCTCGGCATTTTGATCATAACTAGAGGTACACTTATCGGATTGAGATGAATTTTATGGCGTTTCGAAGCTAAGACATAGATCTACATTTCTTATGAAGACATCAAAATTCAGTTCATGCATTTTCATGGTCAAAAATAGCCAATCACAGAGGCACAAGAAAGCTGTCGCGTCATATCAAGGCATTTGAGCAGTCTCAGGAAAACAGTTATAACTCAATGTAGAAAAATCGAAATCGAATGAATTTGGTTGCATTTGAAACTAGACTCAGAGATTTCCAATAGTAAAAAATTTAGACTCTAATTCCATTTTCAATTAACACCAGAAAATCTGTCAAGTTGACTGAAAATGCTCTCTGAGTTTCCAGTCCATTTTGCAACTTTCCAACAAGAAAACAAGGAAGAAATTCATAGTTTTGGTTCAAGGTTCCAAATTCAACATACAAATAAAGAGTGATGTGTTACAAGTTTTCTTGAACAAGAACTTGCCCACAATTATTAAGAAAAAGTGGAATCAAGATTGGAATATCTTCCCCTATTTTGGACAGCAAAGGCAAAATTTTCCCACAAGAATTTTCCAAACATTTCTCCATCAAATCTTCCCAATTTTCCCATAACAAATCCATGATCATATCAAACAATATATAGCCAAGATTGTTAGCAAGAAAAAACCATGAAAATTTGCACATAAACAACCCTTAACAAGAGATCAAATACTTGGTGGACGTAGAGATTTCTTCCCATTTTCACCAACAAATCACTATAAATATAACTCAAATCCTCAAGGGTTTCATCAATCATTAACCCTTGGATATCAAGAAAAAACAATCCACAAATTCTTGGCCAAAATTTTAAGATTCAAACACACAAAAGACTATCAAACTTCTAGTACCAAAACTTCCATAAAAATTTTCAAATCCCACCATGGATCTTCCATGAATCCTCCAATATCAAGTCATATGTGGATTAAATTGCAAAGTAAGAAGAAAAAGAGGAGTTTCTTAGTATAATACTCAAAAACTCCAATATAAGATGCAACACAAGAGGTTTCTTTCTCAAATAACTTCAGTACAAGCTCACTTCCAAACTTGATATAAGATTTGTCGGAGTAGATTGAGTTTTCTCTTGTTTTCCCTCACTAATTGGACAAGAATCAAGGCTTGAACTTGGAGCTTTCTCTCTCCTTTCTCTTCCTCACGTTTTTGGCCCAAGACAAGCAAAAAAAAAAGATGATTTGGATGATATAAAACTTGGTTGGTCATATAAAGACTTGGTCTTGGTCAACTTTCCATGAATTGATGGACATTTGGCAAGAAAAGAAGCAATATCTATCCATTTAGCTTCCTAACATCCAAATGCTCCAATTAGCTTGTACAACTCTTGTCACATAATTTTTTTACACAAAAACTCCTTCTATCCTCCAAATTTATGATACACACTTTTACTAATCGTCACACTAGTATTATGCACTATGAGACTTAACATGTATCACATGAAAAATGCACCAAGTAAAATAAGAAAATAGGTTAAAATCATTCAACTAATAAAACAACCAAGAATTCAAAGCAAGTAAATAAAATCAAAGGAAATATGTAACTAACTATCGGGTCACAACACAACTTGCAAATATCTAAAAGTGAGCAAAAATGAACAAAACCTTTTTTTTCTTTGGTCAAAAGCTAGGGTTTGAAATCTCTTTGTATTAAAGGTCTCTTTCTTGCCACAAAACGTTAGGCAATCAATTAAAAAAATAATAAGGTACAACTGTCTTTATCATTTGCTATATATATACAAGCAAGTAAGCCAAAATGAAAGGTATGAAAATTTTGGGTCCTCACATTCCTACTCAAAGATTAAGGATAGAAGACGTGGAAACCCTAGTCAATAGAAAGTCGCACTCCTTTGGGCAGTCGTCCTTATATTGGCTAATGATTATATTCGAAAGTGGGATGTAGCATAAGGCGAATCCTGTTATGGAACATGTGATCCAAGAAATAGATGTCGCTATGTTGAATTTCTACTTGGCCACTCTTCTTGGGAATCACATTATGTGCCATGACATAGATGATGAACAAAATGGCCTCTTTTCTAGATGAACGAAATGGTTGGTATTGTAGACCAAATTTCGTCATGGCATGTGAAGAATCCCAATGCTTGTTTGGTGAAATAAATCCCTTCTTTTAAATCAATGATTGGTCCTTGAATTATTGCACTCCAGAATTCTTGCAATTGTGGCTCTAGTGATGATCAATTGTCTACTTCGAACAAAAGATCGGATTTTCTTTTCCACTATGGCCCTTCTTATTGTCAATGTTGGCATAGAATTCTCAGACCAAATTTGGATATATGTGGAAAGGGAGAGAAAGAATAGGTGCCCACCCCAATGTCTTAAAAGCTTCCTTAATCTGACATACGGCACCAAATCTCCGGAGCTATGTGCATCTCATATATGAAGTCCCATCTGCTCGCGCACCTTGAACCAATCTTGATTATCCTTGGAAAGTGAAGCGTTCGATATCATAGTTCAGAGGAGGTGGCCACCCTAGATGCTCCTCTTCGCGATCTCCTTTGTTGGGGCAACCTGCTTAACACTTTCTTCACTAGAAGATTCCGGCGAATAATAGGCTCGTCCTTTTCTTACCATGGTGCCTAAAAAGAAAAAATCTTTAAACTTCTCATACACCCAACAAAAGTATCACAGATTCACACATTATACAAGAATTAATTCCTATAAAACACTAAAAAGAAGAATATTTCCACTTATAGTAACCATAGGCATTTTATAGAATATCATTCATGTATGGGATTTAAATTGGTTCAAATAACCACAAATACACATCTTCATGTCCTAAAGAATCATTAAATATCTAACAATGTCCAATATTATAACATGAAAACATGACATTAAAATTATCAAAAATTTGTCAAAAATTGCCCAAAATTACCAATTTATTAAAATAGACAACAAATATGTTCCACTAAATAAATTTGTTAATAATCAAAGTTTATAGCAAGCCATTAATTAGCAATAATAATTTACATTTAGCCATAAAACACGATAAGTAAAATTATCCCAATTATCACAAAATTTATCAAAATTACTCTCTAACATAATGTACATGTTAAAACATTATCAACCAACCATTTTTAGTCATAAAACATCAATCAAAAGGGCTCAAATATAATCCAAACTACTTTTTCAATTTTATCCAAAATATAACAAATTTAAATTTTAACAACTGGTAAAGCATCAAATTTCTACATTTGAACATGTAAACATGTTTAAACATTCTTAATAAGCATATTGGAGGTCAAAAACATCGATAAACATCATAAAAAAAATCAAAAATTAGAAGATGTCAAAAAGCTCAGGAAATTGAAAAATAGCAACTTCTAAAATACAAAAATTTGATGAAAAAACTTACCTCAATCAAGTAGAAGAATGTTTGGTGATGGAGATTATGCAAAAATCCCTATGAAAATCAGCCCAATTGACCCTCAATTGCTTGAACAAGTGTTAAAAAGCCCTCGCCTTTAATCTTCTAAAAACCGATTTTGAGATGTTTTTCTTGAATTTGAATCAGTTAAAAAGGTTCTATGAAGGTCAAATGATGTTGGGTTGATGATTTCTTGCAAAGAAATTGAGTGAAATTGATGTTTTGTGAAGTGTGTGTTTTTGTATGTAAATATGCGAGTGAAGAAGAGAAGAAGAAGAAGAAAAGTAAGTTGTGTTTGGATTATTAAAAGGGGAAGGAGAAAACACGACCTAACAAAACACGAGTGAAGTCGCATTTTATTCGTGCATTTTTCTAGTTATACTCTGCAGAACCCAATACGTAGGAAGAAAAAATGTGGTCTTGCTCACGTTTCCTTGCCTACGTTCTCGATTTTTAACCTAAACTGAGACAGGCAAGAAACGTGGCCATTGTCGCGTTTTCACCAGCGTTTTTCCCAATTGCCTTGAATATTTACTAAAAATGAGACCCATAAATGCGGCCTTAGCCCGCATTTCATGGGTGCATTTTCTTTTTTGCAATTTTGTGCAGAAATTCTGTAATGTTCTTAAAATTTTGCACATGCCCTCAATTTTCTAAAATACATTCTAGATCATTCTTTTATCAAAATAACCAATTCATGCAACATGTAAAATGATCTAAACATGCATTCTCCCTCTTTAATGCATCAAAAACCACAATTACTTAAAATGAGGTGTTGAGTTCTTTGATTAAACATGTCTTTTTCACCTCATTTGGGCACCTTTGCTTTTATTTCCCAAACCTACAAAAGAGAAAACAACAAAATAATTTAAACACATAATTTAAACATAAAATCACACCAAATTAACATAAATTATCAAACATTGGGTTGTCTTCCCAATTAGCACTTTTGTTATAGTCGTTGGCTCAACTATATAACCTCATTTTTCAAGGAGAATTTGTTGATGAATAATCCACCATTTCAGGTCGTAATGGATCAATAAAAGGTAGCTTAATAACAAAAGCCACATAATCAAATGATAAGAGAGATGGAAGTGGCCTACTTATTTCAAGTGTTTCATAGATATTTGCCTTGAATGTGCATCACTTGAGTATTCACCAAAGGAATGTCCATATAACCTTCTTGGGTGATGATATCTTTAGAACCTACTCATTCAAAACACTCCTCAAGAGGGGCTAAATATGAATCATTGATGCTCATCTTGAGGTTCAAACTTCATTCCAAAGGTATTATCATGTGAAATAGACATTTTCTCATTGAGACACACATTAGATCCATTATTTTCATCAAAATGCAATCCATTTTCACATGCAACATGCTTACCATCCATGCTAGGGTCATTGTGCATATGGTTAGAAGAAATAACTTCACACAAAATATGTAATTATTCTTGTATTCTATCAAAGTGAGAAGTTAATTCATCTAACCTTTCTTCAATCCTATCAAAAACGATCGGAGGTTGCATTAGTAGTTTTTCTTTAACTAATTTCCACAATGGTTTAGATTCATATTGGACATATTCAGATTGGTAATCATATAAATATGGCGAATTATTATATGTACATTGATTATCCCAACCATAAGCATAAGAATTACCCCAACTAGGGTTGTATGGATCAAAACAAGAATCGTAATGCCCAAATTTATCATAATAATCCACATTTTATGCTTGCATACATTCATAAGTAGCATAATAAGCTCCATACAAGTCACAAATCATATGATTAAAATTGAAATCATTGCCATTCCTCTTTTGTTCAAGCATGTTTGTAATGGTGTCCAATTGAACTTTTAACGTTATAACATCAAGTTTAGCCTTCAAGTCATCTTCAAATGACATATTTTCGGACACCTCATGATTACCTCTATTTAAGGAGCTTTGCACTTGATAACAATCTCCTTGAGTCCCTAAATATGCTTTCAAAATAAATCAAAAATACTTTTAGTCAAGAAGAATAGATGACTCGACATATATAAAAACAAGACACTAAATGCAAAATAAAAGACTCAACAAGACACTAAACATAACAAAAGACACTACACACAACAAAAATAACAAAAACAAGTAAATTGTCTAAAATTAATAAAGTAGTTTTTAGCACCGATATTGAGCAAATCTTCCCGACAACGACGCTAAAAACTTGACGAGCACGGAATATACATATAACAATTAGCTCATCCACAGTCAAGATTTACATTTACAAATTCCTAAATACTCCACATGTGATTTTTCGCAAGTATACAATTCGAGAGTGAGTATAGAGTATTAAGGGTCAAACTCACAGGGAACATTGTCAATTACCAATGTTTTTCAAACTCCTTTATTATTTAGACTATCATACATGCAAGAAATTAAATCGACACTATAAGCATGAGATAAAAGTAATACAGATACTAATAGAAAACTGCTAGAGGTATGGAATTCCTTACTACTCTTGCAAATGAAATTATCGGTTAAGTGAATGTTATTATCTTGGCTAGTTATGGCATAATTTCCTAATATATGTGAAACTTACTCTCGTAGTGAATCAACTATACTTGTACCTAAACCATACCTACTCTCGTGGTTATGAAAGTAACTACAAACTCATGAACTTCTATGAAATTACATTAAACAAGCCACTAAAACCACATAGGTGCACCTCTACTCTCGTGAGTGTACTCCCTAGGTTATTACTTCCTTGAACTAGTGTTAAATCCCAATTCTCATTGCAAACTTAACACTTTAAGATTATCACAACTAGTGGTCGGTTAACAATGATTCGTAAAAGCAAAAGTGATAAATAGCTTGTTCAAAATAATATCATCAAATAACCAAATAAACATCACTACAAGATATAGAAAATTCATCCATAACTCTAGACATAAACTTTAGCAAAAACATGAAAGAAAAGACCATACTTGTATTTTAACTAAACATAAGATCTTCTTCATAGAAAATTCAAATACAAGAGTTAAAGAGTTGAAGAGATGGAACCCCTTGTCACATGTGAGCAACATCTTCTTGATCTTCAAGCTTTAATCATCATCCTTGCTTAGCATGATACAAGATAGAATAAAACTATACTAACCTACCTAAGCTAATAAACAAAGAAAATCTAGTGAAGACTATATTTTGATACTGTCTCTAGCCTTCCAAAGTTCTCTATAATGCTTTCCAAAGGTCTTTATTTATAGAGGATTCAAGGTCCAAATGAGTTATTTCTAGTTGGCATTTTTTGTCTCTTAAAATCTCCAAAGGTTGTTTCTACAAGATTCTATGCTTGCTTGCTCATATCCAGCCAAAATTCTTGCAGAAAAATTGGTCAAAAAGCTTCTATGAATAGAGAACAAGTTGCAGCTGCAATTAAGAATACGCGGGCATGAAAATGCGCCCTTGGCCACATATGACCCCCATTTTGCCTTATTGCAAGTTTGCCCATTTTTTGTTAGTCTTCAACTTGGCTCTATTTTTGCACCAGTTTCAATTGATATTTTCTCAATTGTGGAGGCTAAACTAGCTCTTGTACAAAACATGAAAGTTGTATCCCTTTTAGTTAGCTTTCCAATACCTAAAGAATTAAATTGGAGCTCTGTGGACTGAGAAATGACTAAAATAACAGAAATGACTGATGGTATTTCAATATTTTGACTAGGAAAACTCATAAATTGGATCTTGATACCTGCATAACAAATATAGAGCTATGTGTTAGCTTCAAAATGGCATAAGAATCACCTCAATCCGATACTTGTAGCTCAAGATACAGTTGAAATATCAAAAGGTGTCAAAGCTGGAAAATTCCCTTTCTTTAGAGCTTGATTGCATTTCCTTTTTTGCACTTTGTATTCTCTTTAAATTACTTTAAATAATCAACATTCATCCCAAATATTTTTCTCAATTTACTCCATTTGAAGATTGAATCATTAAACCAATAAAAATATGAAATTTTCACCATTAAAATCCATAGAAATGAAATTTTTTATATTTAAACCACAAAATGAATATCTTCACTAGAAACTTAGTTAATTATCTATAAACATGACTAAAACACACCAAAACTAAATAATAAAACACACTTAAAATGTATAAAACATATACTTATCAACAACCTTGATTTGCCAAAATATCCGCAACCTTGTTTGCTTCACGTAAGAAATGCTAGATCAGGACAATCCCATGAGAAATGTTATGGACCAGGGGCACTGGTAAGTATGCTTTAAAAATCCGAACCAAGACCATGGAATTTGATTCAATAACAATCCGATTACAACCTTTTTGCACACATAACTGCATCCCTAACAACAAGGCTTTAGTTTCAACGCGAAAACTAGATCTGAAGCCCAAAAATCTAGAAAATGCAAATATAAAGTTCCCCAAAGATTCCCGAAGAATTCCCCCTTCACCACTCCATCCCGGGTTTCCTTTCGAACAGCCATCAACATTAAGTTTACACATTCACAAGAGCGGAGCTTCCCAATGCACGTGCCTTGTTATATACACATCAGCCCGCTTATCAGCCAAGTCGAAAAATTGAAGCCATGACCCCACTGTCTGAAATTTCCTAAACTTAATCCAGTACGCATCTCGTATATTAATAAAAATGGTTGTACAGATAGCATGGAAATCAACAAGAACACCTTGGAAAACTGCTACATTCCTTAATCCAGTACACATCCCATATATCAATAAAAATGGCTCTGCATACAGCGTGGAACTCAACAAGAACACCTTGGAAAACTGCTACATTCCTTGCTTTCCATAAATTCCAGCACACAAAGATAGGTAACAGGCAGAGTATGAACTTCATTCTGACAGTCTTCTTAGGTTTGTACCACCAACTGGCCAAACACACCTTGACAACCTTCTAGTATGACAAATTCCACATATAGACCCAAAAAATTCCAGACGGTCCCAGTTAACTCCCTTTCCATGAACACATGCTGTATAATTTAGATTGAGACTTCGAACAACCATGGGATAGATTTTAAAGCATGATCTATTTGAAAGATCTTGCTTGGTATACTCGAGTAGTATTGCCTTTTAATAATCGACGTGCGGGCCCGATTAAGGGGGTGTAAAGGTGGACGGAATTGTGAAGTAAGTAGAGTTCTATGGATTTGATACCTAACCGGTTGACGGAGTGTCATCACGTGGAGGTATTGGATCGAGTCTCGGCACAGCAAGTGGAATTTAGCTCCTGAGAGCTCCCGTATCCTTATTGATTGTGTTTTATTATTTATTGTGAATTACATGAACTTTCTAGCTTTATCTTTTGTACAAGTGTTATTGTTACTTGAACTATGTGTTTGCATGATTTTCTTGGCCTCACTGAGCCTTAGCTCACCCCATTAGTTTGTTTTCCTTAACAGGAGTTCGGAATGGAAAGATTTTTTGAAGAAGCCGGCCTAATTACTTTGATTAGAATTTTTTGGATGTAATTGATTAGTCGACTTCTAGTGATTGTATTTTTTGGGGAAAGTTGATGTACTTTCGGTAACTTATGATGTAAGCTTTGAATGTTTTATTAAGGAAGCGACTTTTCTTTACTTCGACTTTTATTATCGGTTGTTTATCCTTAAGTTTGAATTGGATTCGTATCAAGTCCTGACGAGAGCTAGGCAGGCGTTTCACGAATACCCTTGGGTTCGCCCTAGAGAGAAATGGGGGTGTGACAGTTGGTATCAGAGTTTAGGGTTCAAATCTTTGTAGTGTATCCTAGACTTGAAGTTTAGGATGCCGGACTGTGGGATTAACTTGAATATTACATAAATTGGGGAACATATTGTATCCCAGTGGGTAAGAGAATTGTTACTTGAGAGTTTCTTGTATGGCATTGGTATTAGAGCGCTAGGTTTAGAGATCTATTTGGGAGATGTATTAGAGACTTTACTCTTGAGAATAGAAATGAGATAATTTAGTATGTCGTAAGTTGATGTTTGAATGAATTAGTGACTTTAAGTTTCTGATATGATCCGGATCCCCCATTCATGATTGAATTTCGTGTCTTGGAGAGGATAAATGACAATGCCTACAAATTGGAACTTCCAAGTGAGTACGGCATAAGTGCATCTTTTAATGTGTCTGACCTATCTCCTTTTGACTTTGATACAGACTTTGAAGATTCGAGAACGAATCCTTTCGAGGAGAGAGGGAATGATGCGGATACGGGTGCACAAGAACTTCAACCTTGGGTCAAGGATCCTTTGGTCAACATTGGTGGTCCGATGACAAGATCAAGATCCAAGAGGGTGAAGGAAGCTTTACGAGCCTTGATCATTCACCATACAAGCAAGGAGCAAGCTAAGTTTGAAGATTTGGTGGACCATGAAGTTACCTTGTTCACTTGTATGTTTGAAGTGAAAGAATGATCTCATACTTGTTAGTTTAGTTAGTAGTTGTTTTAAAGCTGCCTAGTTTAGTAGTTGTTAATCGCACAAAGGACATGTTGTCCTCTAGTTTTAATCCTTTTAGTAGTTATTAATTATTGGGCCTTATCGGGAAGCCATAAAGAGTTGGCTCTTTATGTTGGCCGAATTCCTATTCCTAGTTTAGGTAGGTGAGTTTATGTGGGCCAGATTTGCCCTAGTTCCAACCTATAAAAAGGCATCTCTTGTACGAGTAAAGGGACGAATATTACAACCAGAAATCGTGAGGAATTTTCCTTCAAGTTCTTAATCGAACTTACTCTTGAATTCTTGAGTTCATAGCTTAGGATTCAAATCAGACTTTATCGATTAGTTTGTTCCCTAATCGTGGTGTCTCTTCATCCATCATTATTTGCTTAAGGTTGCTGATTACCTTCGTGTGTCAGAGGTCTTGAGTTCATGAGAACAATCGCATTCAATTTCCATTGGGAGAAAAGATCCAACTCTGATATTACAAAGTTGGGAGGTTCTAGGAGGGTCTTCCCCTAGGGTTGCTCATCAGTTGGTATCAAGAGTATCAGGTTAATTCTCTTTCAATTGAAGTTGCCCATATCTTGTTAGTTTGTGTCTTTTGTAAAAAAAATACTGTTCATCGTCACTATTCACCGCACTGTCACTGTTCACTGTTCACGTACTGTTCATCCGCGGTACTGTTCATCCGAACAAAAAAACACTGTTTGGGTGTTGTCTTTTTGTGTTTTCTGTCCAAATTTCGTTCGTGGGTCTATTATACTTGTGTTTGGGTTGTTAGGGTTTAAAAAAAAAAAAGTCACGTACCTTATATTGTTTTAGTGTCCAAATTGCTGGAATTTTCTTTTGAGTATTGCTGAAATTCTATTTTGCCTTTTCTTGAGTCTTGGTTGTTGTTCTTAAAAATCTTGGACACCACAACATAATTTGGGGAAGTTCTTGAGTTTCTTGAACAAAATTCTTGAAGTTCTTAGACCACCAAGTCTTGTTTTGAAAGTTCTTGAACAATAAATCAAGAACTAGGGTTTTCTTGGAATTTGCATAACCTTTCATCCGTTTCTTGAACTTGTTGGTGTGACCTGAATTTGTGTTCTTTGAAGAGCCAAAGCAAAAAAAAAAACAACCAAAAAAAAAAGCAAGTGAAAAAAAAAGAAGCGAAAAAAAAGAAGAAGAGAAGGAATCGGCTCTCACACAAAGGAAATCAGGTTTCCAAATCTTGAGTTTCCAAATCTTGATTGGTTTCCCAAATCTTGAGTTTTCAATTCTTGATTGGTTTCCAAATCTTGATTAGTTTCCAAATCTTGATTGGTTTCCCAAAACTTGCGTTTCCAAATTTTGATTGGTTTCCAAATCTTGAGTTTCCAATCGTGATTGAATTCCAACGACCCCAAACAACCTAACCAGCCCCAAACACACCCAAATCAGTTTTCAAAACCAAACCCAAACTACCACAAACACCTTAGCCAAACCGCCTTTGAATTTTTGAGATACTAAAATCGGTTGAGCTAGTTTTTGCGAACCAATTTGACTGAAATTTGAGGACTGGTTCTTGCATTATTTGAGCACCCCAAAAAACACCACTTACCTTCCAAAATACTGACCAAAAACTCAGCAAAACAGCAGCTCAAAAAAAAATTCCAGTTTCGGGTAGAGTTTTTCTAGGATTTGCAAAAAAAATTCTGCTTTGTGTCTTGTTACTTGCTTATAGGGTAATTATTTCTGGAATTTTGAGAGTTTCAGTTGTTTTAAGAATTCGAGAAGGAAAATTGAGAGTGAGTGTGTTTTTTTTTTTTCCTTAAGTGATACACGAGTACTTTGCAAGGTAGACTAGGATATACTTATTTTTGCAGGTTTGACAATATGTCTCAAGAGGGGAACATATCCGAGCCGACTGAGACCGAAGTGTCACTCAAACTGGTGCTCCAAGCTCTTCAAAAACAAGCAGAGAGACATGAATTTGTGATGACACAAATATCCAACAGGTTGGCTGCCATTGAGATGCGAGGTACCAGAGATACACATTCGAGTGTTCAGAATGCTGATCATGATGCGGATGATGAGGGGTATCATTCTAACGCCTCATTTCGATCAAGGAAAAGCGAAAGAGGAGCGAGGAAAGCTCGAGACCGACCTAGGAGAACCGATGACAATCTTGGTTCCATCAAGACTAAGATGCCTACCTTTCATGGGAAGAATGACCCTGAAACTTACTTGGATTGGGTTAGGCGAGTTGAGCAAGTGTTTGAAGTCCACAATTACTCTGAAGAGAAAAAGGTGAAACTTGCAGCTATTGAATTTCAAGATTATGCATCTATTTGGTGGGAGCAAGTATGTGCCACAAGGAGGAGAAATAGGGAACAACCGATTGACACTTGGATTGACATGAAGCAAGTGATGAGGAAACGATTTGTACCCTTCCATTATACCACGGACTTGTACAATCGGCTCCAACGACTCACTCAAGGGTCTAATTCGGTTGATGAGTACAACAAACAAATGGAGGTAGCGATGATAAGGGCCAATGTACAAGAGGATCCGGAAGCAACCATGGCGAGGTTCCTTAATGGATTAAATCCTGAAATTAGGAAGAAGGTTGAGCTTCAAAACCACTTTGAGCTTCAACAAATGGTGTCTTATGCAGAGAAGGTGGAAAAGCAAGCCTTACCTATCAAGACACCTAGTGGCCGAACCACTACATCCTCTTCCACTCCTTGGAGAAGAAATCAATTGCCAACATCCAATGCTTGGCCAAGGCAAGGTAATAGAGAGAGGGAAAACAAGCGGATGGAACAACCATCCCATCCGAGTGCAACTTCTTCTAAACCAACCCTGCGGCCAACTCTTCCAGGGGCAAATACATCTACCAACCAGCCAAAGGCATGCTTCAAATGCAAGGGAATTGGCCACCTCATGGCTCAATGCCCTAACCGAAGCATCATGTACATGAATGAAGAGGGAGTGTGGCAAAGTGAAGGAGAGGATGAATATGCAGACATGCCACCGCTTGAAAAGGAAGGGAAGGATGATGACATGGTTGAGATAGAGGAGGACCCCGTAGCTCGAACTATGGTAACCATGAGAGTGCTCAATGCACAAGCTCAAGAAGATGATCTCCAACGAACCAACATCTTTCATACGAGATGCAAAATTGGAGATGAGGTATGTCTTATGATCATTGATAGTGGCTCTTGTACTAATTGTGTAGCCGCTGATTTTATTGAGCAAAACCACATTCCATGGACTTACCACCCTAAACCCTATAGGTTATCTTGGTTAAATGATGGGGGGGAAGTCAAGGTGACCAAACAAGCTTTAATTACTTTTTCTATTGGTCGATACAAGGACCAAGTTTTATGTGATGTAATTCCTATGCATGCTAGTCATGTCTTGTTGGGGCGCCCTTGGGAGTATGATAGACAGGCTGATCATATTGGACTTACTAATAAGTATAAGTTCATTATGGACAACCTCAAAATCACTCTTTCACCCTTGACACTACACAAGTGTATGAAGAACAATTGCATCTAAGAAAAGAGAGAGAGAAAAGGCAGCCAAGAGAGGCAAAGAAAAAGCCGAATGTGAGAGAAAATGAGGGGAAAAAGAAAGTAGAGGTCGAGTTGAGTGAAAAAGAAAATTCGAGTGGAAAAAGACTCAGTGAGACCGAGAGCTTGAAAATGAAAAAAAAAGAGCTTCTATGTAAGTGTGCGTGAGGTAGATAGGGTTTTGAATGCACAAAGTCTTCTCATAGTACTTATGTACAGGGAAGCTGATTATTCTTCTTTTTACACACTTGGCATAACCGATTCTCTTCCTAGTGCAATCTACTCTCTTTTGCAGGAATTCAAGGACGTGTTTCCAGAGGAACTACCGAAAGGATTACCTCCAATTCGAGGCATTGAACATCAAATCGACTTTGTTCCTAGAGCAATTCTACCAAATTGACCAGCCTATAGAGCAAATCCGGAGGAAACAAAGGAAATCCAAAGGCAAGTCGATTCCCTCCTTGAAAAAGAACAGGTTCGTGAATCTCTTAGTCCTTGTGCAGTTCCAGTTATTTTAGTGCCTAAGAAAGAAGGGACTTGGAGAATGTGTACAGATTGTCGTGCAATTAATAACATTATTGTTAAGTATCGTCATCCTATTCCTAGGTTAGATGATATGTTAGAAGATTTGCATGGAGCAATCATTTTCACTAAAATTGATTTAAGATCAGGTTATCATCAAATAAGGATAAAGGAAGGAGATGAATGGAAAACTGCCTTCAAAACAAAGTATGGTCTTTATGAGTGGCTTGTGATGCCTTTTGGCTTAACAAACGCTCTAAGTACTTTCATGAGATTAATGAACCATGTTTTAAGGTATTTTCTTGGAAAGTTTGTTGTTGTTTATTTTGATGATATATTGATCTTTAACAAGTCTTTAGATGAGCATGTTGAGCATTTGAAACTTGTTTTAAGTGCCTTGCGTGAAAATAGACTATTTGCTAACATGAGAAAATGTATCTTTTGTACTCATGAAGTTAACTTTCTTGGATATATTGTTGGTGCAAATGGCATAAGTGTTGATCCAGCCAAGGTAAAGGCCATTTTAGAGTGGCTGACTCCAACCAATGTGTCCCAGGTAAGATCTTTTCATGGTCTTGCAAGTTTCTATAGGAGATTTGTTAAAGACTTTAGTACTATTGCAACACCTTTGAATGAGATAATTAAAAAGAATGTGGGGTTTCAATGGAAAAAAGAGCAAGAAGAGTCATTTAATAAGCTTAAGAATTTGTTAACTTCAGCACCTATTCTTGCTTTGCCTAATTTTGATTTAACTTTTGAAGTTGAATGTGATGCTAGTGGAATAGGCATAGGGGCTATCCTACATCAAAACAATAAACCCTTGGCATATTTCAGTGAGAAGTTGAGTGGGGGAGCTCTTAATTACCCTACTTATGATAAAGAATTGTATGCTGTTGTGCGTGCTCTTGAAGTGTGGCAGCATTATCTTATGCCTAAGGAATTTGTGATACATACTGATCATGAATCAATTAAATTCCTTAAAGGTCAAGGTAAGTTGCATAAAAGACATGCTAAATGGATTGCATTTATTGATTCCTTTCCATATATCATTAAATATAAGAAGGGGAAAGATAATGTCGTTGCAGATGCATTGTCTAGGAGGTATACTTTGATCACTACCATGAGCACTAAGTTACTTGGTTTTGAGCACATTAAAGACTTGTATGCACATGATGACGATTTTCTAATGTGTTTAAAGCTTGTGAACATGCTGCATTTCAAAAGTTTTATAGGCATGAAGGGTTCTTGTTCAAAGAAAATCGCCTATGTATTCCCAACTGTTCACTTAGGGAATTGCTTGTTAGAAAAGTCCATGGCGGAGGGTTGATGGGACATTTTGGCATTGATAAAACTCTTGACATTTTGCATGAACACTTCTATTGGCCTAAAATGAGGCGTGATGTTGCTAACATTTGTAATAAGTGTTTAAAGTGTAAACAGGCAAAGTCAAGGAGTAACCCTCATGGATTGTACACTCCTTTACCCGTACCTCATGCCCCTTGGACAGACTTATCCATGGATTTTGTGTTTGGTTTACCAAGATCTTCTAGAGGTATGGATAGTATCTTTGTTGTAGTGGATAGATTTTCTAAATTGGCTCACTTTATCCCTTGTAGGAAAACAAATGATGCGCGCCATGTTGCTGATTTATTCTTCAAGAACGTGGTTAGATTGCATGGGGTACCGCGTACTATTGTAAGTGATAGGGATGTGAAATTCTTAAGCTATTTCTGGAAATCACTTTGGGGAAAGTTGGGAACTAAGTTGTTATTTTCTACTTCTAGTCATCCTCAAACGGATGGTCAAACTGAGGTAACCAATTGAACCCTTGGTGCTTTACTTCGAGCCATTGTTCAAAAGAATTTGAAGAAGTGGGAAGAATGTTTGCCAATTGCCGAGTTTGCATACAACCGAACCACTCATTCTACTACTACTCATTCTCCTTTTGAAATTGTTTATGGGTTTCAGCCGCTAACTCCTCTAGATTTGTCACCTATTCCTGTTGATGAGTGTTTAAGCGCAGATGGTGTCAAAAAGGCAGAGGCTGTTCGGACCTTGCATGAGAGAGTTCGAGCTCAAATTGAGAAGAAAAAATGTACAATATGCAACACATGCGAATAAGGGTAGAAAGCATGTTGTATTCGAACCTGGTGATTGGGTTTGGGTGCACATGAGGAAAGAAAGGTTTCCAGCATCTCGACGGACCAAATTACATCCAAGAGGAGATGGACCTTTTCGTGTCCTGGAAAAGATAAACGACAATGCCTACAAATTGGAACTTCCAAGTGAGTATGGCATAAGTGCATCTTTTAATGTGTCTGACCTATCTCCTTTTGACTTTGATACAGACTTTGAAGATTCGAGGACGAATCCTTTCGAGGAGAGAGGGAATGATGCGGATACGGGTGCGCAACAACTTCAACCTTGGGTCAAGGATCCTTTGGTCAACATTGGTGGTCCGATGACAAGATCAAGATCCAAGAGGGTGAAGGAAGCTTTACAAGCCTTGATCATTCACCATACAAGCAAGGAGCAAACTAAGTTTGAAGATTTGGTGGACCATGAACTTACCTTGTTCACTTGTACGTTTGAAGTGAAAGAATGATCTCATACTTGTTAGCTTAGTTAGTAGTTGTTTTAAAGCTGCCTAGTTTAGTAGTTTGTTAATCGCACAAAGGACATGTTGTCCTCTAGTTTTAATCCTTAAAGTAGTTTATCTAGTTGGTCATAAGCTTGCTTTAGTCAAGCACCAACATTATTTGTTCGTGTTAAGTTGATTAGGGTTTTCAAGTTGCACTTGGGTTTGGGCCGAGTTTAGCAAGGAAAATTCCAAGTCGGATTAGGTTTTGTTGGCAGCTTAGTTTAGGTCTTTTATACGCCTATATAAGGCTTCTTGTCTTTCAGAATAAGGGACGAATATTACAACCAGAAATCGTGAGGATTTTTCCTTCAAGTTCTTAATCGAACTTACTCTTGAATTCTTGAGTTCATAGCTTAGAATTCAAATCAGACTTTATCGATTAGTTTGTTCCCTAATCGTGGTGTCTCTTCATCCATCATTATTTGCTTAAGGTTGCTGATTACCTTCGTGTGTCAGAGGTCGTGAGGATTTTTCCTTCAAGTTCTTAATCGAACTTACTCTTGAATTCTTGAGTTCATAGCTTAGGATTCAAATCAGACTTTATCGATTAGTTTGTTCTCTAATCGTGGTGTCTCTTCATCCATCATTATTTGCTTAAGGTTGCTGATTACCTTCGTGTGTCAGAGGTCTTGAGTTCATGAGAACAATCGCGTTCAATTTCCATTGGGAGAAAAGATCCAACTCTGATATTACAAAGTTGGGAGGTTCTAGGAGGGTCTTCCCCTAGGGTTGCTCATCACATAATTAGGATCATAGACGGCTGAAGGAGTGGTAGGGGCCGAGGGCATGGGGTTATGATGAGCAATCCTAGGGGAAGACCCTCCTAGAACCTCCCAACTTTGTAATATAAGAGTTGGATCTTTTCTCCCAATGGAAATTGAACTCGAATTGTTCTCATGAACTCAAGACCTCTGACACACAAAGGTAATCAGCAACCTTAAGCAAATAATGATGGATGAAGAGACACCACGATTAGGGAACAAACTAATCGATAAAGTCTGATTTGAATTCTAAGCTATGAACTCAAGAATTCAAGAGTAAGTTCGATTAAAAACTTGAAGGAAAATTCCTCACGATTTCTGGTTGTAATATTCGTCCCTTTACTCGTACAAAAGATGCCTTTTTATAAGCTGGAACTAGGGCAAATCCGGCCCACATAAACTTACCTACCTAAACTAGGAATAGGAATTCGGCCCACATAAAGAGCCAGCTCTTTATGGCTTCCCGATAAGGCCCAATAATTAATAACTACTAAAAGGATTAAAACTAGAGGACAACATGTCCTTTGTGCGATTAACAACTACTAAACTAGGCAGATTTAAAACAACTACTAACTAAGCTAACAAGTATGAGATTATTCTTTCACTTCAAATGTACAAGTGAACAAGGTAATTTCATGGTCCACCAAATCTTCAAACTTAGCTTGCTCCTTGCTTGTATGGTGAATGATCAAGGCTCGTAAAGCTTCCTTCACCCTCTTGGATCTTGATCTTGTCATCGGACCACCAATGTTGACCAAAGGATCCTTGACCCAAGGTTGAAATTGTTGTGCACCCATATCCGCATCATTCCCTCTTTCCTCGAAAGGATTTGTGCTCGAATCTTCAAAGTCTGTATCAAAGTCAAAAGGAGATAGGTCAGACACATTAAAAGATGCACTTATGCCGTACTCACTTGGAAGTTCCAATTTGTAGGCATTGTCATTTATCCTCTCCACGACACGAAATTCAATCATGAATGGGGGATCCGGATCATATCATTCCCCTCCTCTTGAAAGCGATTTGTCCACAAATCGACGGTGCGCTTAAAGGACAGCAATGTTGGAAATAGATGAGTGACTACGAGCCATGTTGCATGTCGTTTGGTCAACTTCGAGAAGTTCTCAAACAAGGACATGCGCCAAGGTAGGAAAGAGCTTGTGTAAAACATGTGAAAATCCCAGGTGGCAATCCAAAACTCTCTAATTAGCCTTTGGTCATGGATTTTCACATTGGCACCTTGATTGTGCAAAGGTGTAAAATCCAGCACTAGTTGACATTGATTTGAATCATCTGCATGGATAAAATGGGAGCAACTTGTTGCATGGATGAGACACTAAACAACTCGTAGAGGACAGCTTTGGGATCTTGCTTGACACACAATTTCTCATCTTCCAACATATAAGGTAGCAAACAATTGAATTCCACTTCAGGAGGGTTACTCGAACTAGCACAAGTTGAAGTTGACAAATTGAGCACTTGGCCACCAGCTTTTGGCTGTGTGAATAAGCATGAAAGATCACCACGTTTAGTTGGAATAAGCGCGAAATCAGGTTGTAAGTCTTTAAGCAAAACTGGAAAATTTTGGACAGCTTTACAACCTACAAAAACAAAATAACCTTCAACTTGAAACAAATTAGAAATTGGGTAAAGAAGTAATGGTACATCATTAACTAAATGGTAAGAAGGTATAGAACAAGTTTTAAGTGTGAAAACTCCCTTTGACACTTCATTATTCCTTCCACCAATTGATTCAACTTGAGAAAACATTGCTAGCCTTTTACACTTTCCTTCAAATCTGCATAAGAAATACAAGTGTTAGGATGGAAATTATACTCAAAAGAAGGTAAAGATGATGAATGAACCATAGGTAGCAAATGAGAGTCAAATTTTGGAATTCTCCCTTCATGGTGGGTTTGGATTGATTCCCCTTTGGTATGGACAGATTTGAATTGAAATTGTTCCATGAGGTGATCCCAAATAGATTTAATTCCTAAAAGACAAACTCCATGAAAACTAGTGAATTGTACAAGTGACTTTGGAATGGAGCATGGCATGACTAACTTCACTTGACTTTGCTTAATCTGCACAAACGAAAGAACACTAAACAAAGCAAAGGTAAGTTCGTTAGGAAAACAATAAGCCCTTACATTTTTGCTCAAAATCGGCTCACTTTCTCTTTTTTCTTCCTTTTTACCACTCATCTCATCAGATTTTTCCATCTCTTTATCTAGCTTAACGCTCTCGATTGTTTTCTCACTATCAACCTCCTCAACAAATGGTTCAATAGGATGAGATACTCCTTTGTTGGGAATAGGGTCAGCTACCTCCTTCTTAGAAAACTCACTTTGATAGCATCCATTTGACTCCATTTATTTTTGGTGTAGAAGACGTTGATATGTCTCCCAAAATGATTCCGCATGAGGTGGTTCAACTCTAGGTTTAGGCCTAGAAAATGTTGAATAAACCTTCTTATCACCTCTTGTATAAAACCAGCTTTAAAGAGGTAGATTGCATGGAACCCCTGCTCTTGAGAGATTCGTTCTCTCGCTTGGGTTTATGTTTGTGTTCCCTCGCTCCCCTTTGGCTTTTCCTTGATCGAAATGAGGTGTTAGAATGATATCCCTCATCATCCGCATCATGATCAGCATTCTGAACACTCGGAGCCCTATTGTGTGTATCTCCAGTACCTCGCATCTCAATGGCAGCCAACCTGTCGGATAATTGTGTCATCACAAATTCATGTCTCGCTGCTTGTTTTTGAAGAGATTGGAGCACCAGTTTGAGTGACACGTCGGCCTCAGACGGCTCGGATATGTTCCCCTCTTGAGACATATTGTCAAACCTGCAAAACAAGTGTATCCTAGTCTACCTTGCAAAGCACTCGTGTATCACTCAAGGAAAACACACTCACTCTCATTTTCCTTCTTGAAGTTCTTAAAACAACTCAAACTCTCAAAAATTCCAGAATTAATTACCCTATAAGCAAGTAATAAGACACAAAGCAGAATTTTGCAAATCCTAGAAAACTCTACCCGAAGTTGGAATTTTTTTTTGAGCTGCTGTTTTGCTGAGTTTTGGGTCAGTATTTTGGAGGGTAAGTGGTGCTTTTGGGGTGCTCAAGTAATGCAAGAACCAGTTCTCAAATTTCAGTCAAATCGGTTCGCAAAAACTAGCTCCACCGATTGTAGAAACTCAAGAATTCAAAGGCGGTTTGGCTAAGGTGTTTGTGGTAGTGTAGGTTTGGTTTTGGAAACTGATTTGGGTGTATTTGGGGCTGGTTAGGTCGTTTGGGGTCGTTGGAATTCAATCAAGATTGGGAACTCAAGATTTGGAAACCAATCAAGATTTGGAAACCTGATTTCCTTTGTGTGAGAGCCGATTTCTTCTCTTCTTCCTTTTCTTTTTTTTCGTTGTTTTTTTTTCCCATATCTTTTTTTTTCTTGCTTTGGCTCTTCAAGGAATACAAATTCAGGTCACACCAACAAGTTGAAAAAACGGATGAAAGGTTATGCAAATTCCAAGAAAACCCTAGTTCTTGATTTATTGTTCAAGAACTTTCAAAACAAGACTTGGTGGTCCAAGAACTTCAAGAATTTTGTTCAAGAAGGTCAAGAACTTCCCCAAATTATGTTGTGGTGTCCAAGATTTGCAAGAACAACAACCAATACTCAAGAAATAGGCAAAACAGAATTTCAGCAATGCTCAAAAGAAAATTCCAGCAACTTGGACAATAGAACAATATAAGGTACGTGACTTTTGTTTTTTTTTTTGTTTTTAAACCCGAACAACCCAAACACAAGTATAACAGACTCAAGAATGAAATTTGGACAGAAAACACAAAAAGACAACACCCAAACAGAATTTTTTTTGTGTTCGTTAGTCTTGGAGAATTAGGAATGATCAATAGTAAATTAAGAAAAGTTATTTGAAAGATTAGATGTGAGTAAGTTAAAATTAAGCCTATACCATGCGCGCGTCGAAAGTTTTCCAAAAGACGCGATGGTATAAATTAATTGGAGATTTGAGCAATTAATGCTAGACTCATGTGAGGACACATGTGTTAGTCTTAAAATAAGTATTTTTATGATTAATTACCCAAGTGTTAGTTAGTTATACTATCGTTAGAAGAATTTCTTAGAAATATCGCTTTATCGCGCACAAGTTGGAAGTTCGCGTTTTCGCGCGCGCGACCAATTGGAGGATTTTAGAAATTATTGTTAGACTACTAAGAGTGAATAATAATAGTGTTAAAGTAAGTGCATTAGAGGTTTAGTGCACAAGTGAAACAAACCCGAGAGGAATCGGGCACGAAACGCGCTCGAACGCGCACTATTGAAGGGTTGACTTTTGAGCACATAAACCCCACACCTACCAAGCTTCCTCAAAAAGCTTTACCATCAGATTTCACTCCCTCTCACACCCTCAAAACAGCCGAACAGCAAGAAGAAGAAGAAGACCAAAAAACTTTCTTCATCTCATCACTCAAACTTGCTCCAAATCACTCCAAAATTTTTCCACAACTTGCAAACCACTTGGAGATCATCTTGGGCTAGGAGAAGAGCTTCATTCTCACGGTTTTCTTGAGCTCAAAGGGACCAAAAATTTCTGGTTTAATATCATCTAGGAGGTAATAATCATCTAACCCTTAGATCTTGGCTTTTGTGAGTTGATTTGCACTTAAAAGCTTATAGATTCATGTGGGTACCTCTATATTGTTGGAAATCTTGTGAGTGGGCTCTATGAAATCCCACAATGGACTTGATGAACTGATGAGATGATGTTGGGTGTTGTTTATGTTGATTTAGTGCTGAAACAAGTGATTATAAGTTGAATGGTGAAAAGAAAACTCAAAGGAAACAAAAGGAAGAAAGTGCCGGTTCTGCCCCTGCTTTGCCGCACCTGTTGGTGCAAAATTTTGTGGTCCAATTGACTTGATTTTGATGTCGATATATTGTATAGGTTGTGTGGAAAGTTTCCACCAAAAATCACCTGATTTGGATGGGTAAATGTTTAGATTTCGAAATGGTTTCAAAACTGGAAATTGTGTCCCGAATTGCTCTGGCAGCAAATTTCAAACGACTATAATTCTTTGCTCCGACATCGAAATCGAGTTCCGTTTACGGCGTTAGAAACTAGACACTTTCATTTTTCCAAAGGTATAAAATGTATTCCCTGATTCCACTTGAGTGAACCGTACCAGCCTTTCAAAGTCACCTGTCCTGTTTTTCGGCTGAGTTGGGAAACCTGTTAAGAGATGCGAATTGTTGCTTGAATTCGAGCTAGTTGTGGATAGAATTTCAAAACGATTGCTTCTGAGAAAATGTAGATTTATGAATGTAGTTTCCAACGCCACTAACCATGCTCAATTCCAAGTTTAATTGAGTGAATTATGGCCAAATTACAGACCTGCGTCATTGCTTGAAAACCCTCATTTTTGGACTGATCAATGGCCAATCTTGATTGGGACTTATTATTTTGAAATTCTTGGTGGTAACCACCTACCAAAAGTATTTGGATGTTTCTTAGACCTTGTCTTCATAAATGAACCATTTTTGAGAAGATTTCATTGACCCAAAAGTTAAAAAGGGAAAATGGAAGTACAAGGCAGATTTCCCTTGGAAATTCTTGGAAATTTAGTGGCTTTATTAACTGACTTCCCGTACGAATTTTTATATGAAATTTGATAGAGGAATAGACCTTATATGGTAGGGTAATACTACCAAATTTGGTACTATTCCGAGTCCGTTTCGATGCCCAACTAAAGTCCCAAAGTTCAAGTTTCAAATCTGGAAAATCCTTGTTCAGTGAGGAAATTTCAGCAACTTTGAGCTGCTATATCTTGATGCTCAAAACTCCGATTCTTGTTCCGTTTGTTGTGTTTTAAACTTTGATTGTAATTCTAATTGAGTTCCAAATTTGGGAGGCTAGTTCGCATTTTGTGAATTTTGCCGAATTTCCAAAGTTCGCCAAAAACCAACCTTGAACCTGTCTTAGGAGTCTAAAACAGCCACTTGAAGCCTAAATTTGAGTGACTTCCGTTTTGAATCATGGAAAAGTGCTTTCTAGGAACTTTTATTACTTTGGAAGTAGTTTCCAACGGTACCAAGTTTTCCATTTTCTAAGCTTGACACACAAAGCTGAAATTTGCCGATTTCTTAGAAAATGCAATTTCGGGAACTCGACTTTTTTCTCGATATCGATTGAACGTTTTGAACTTAATTTCATGGAAGATGCTAGTCTCTCTTCGGACTTTAAAACTTCACTCTTGAACCTCGAGTTGAGAGAATTAAAGCTCTCTTTAAGACTTTGATTTAGTCTAAATGAGTGTGCATCCTTTCTTGGTAAATACATGATTGTGAGTGAAGTTAATTATTATTTGCTTAGGCACTCAAGGGGACCTTCAAGAGGAACTCAAAGCGGACGCCTAAACACTGTTTGAGCACTTACTTCCTATTTTGAATTGGTGAGTGTTCCGTATAGGAGTACGTAACTTGAATAGTTTTACGACATGTTTACTCCATGGTCATTATGTGTTAACTGTTAAGTGCTACCAATAATTGCTCCTATGAACTTTGCCACTGTAGGTGACTTGAATAGTATTGCTACATGTTTACCGACTAACCGTGATTACTTACCGTTTACCGATTTACTTGACTACCTGCTTACTTGATTACTTGATTACTTGATTACTTGACTACTTGATTACGTGATTACCGTAAATTACGTGTTCATATGAAATTACTGCATATTTCTTACGTGTTTAAGTGCTAAGTGTTACATATAATTGCTCATACGAAATTGCCCACCATTTTAAGGCGAGTGTGTACTTTATCTCACTCGACCTACTAAAATGACAAATTATTACCGTTTACCGATTTACTTAATTACTTGTACATGTTGTAAGCTCTAAGCTGAACTGGGCCCTACCCTTGGTTACTAACCTGGTCGAGCCAGAACTGGGTTCGGTCGGGTAGGTTGGAATCCTGGGACACCGTTTCGGTATACTCGAGTACTACCACTAGAGGGATAAGGTAATGGCCAGGCAAACCGAGGGGATCACTGGAGTTATAAGGTGAAATGGACCGAAATTGTTCTAAGTGAATACCGTATCCTTCAATGTGTGTTTATTACTGTACAATGATAATTGTCTCATGTTAATGTGCCAATGTGCAACCTTGAACCATACATGTGTTATGCTCAAATTACTTGATTTATTAGAACTGTTAGAGTGTTTTGGAATCTTACTGGGCTGTTTAGCTCATTCCACGTTTTTGTTTTCCTTAACAGGGTTCGACATCAAGGGTGCTCGTGAATAGTACTAGATTGTTCTCTTTTGAAGACTTTAAGTTGTATTATAATGGATGGTTGTAGTACATATTCTTTTGGATTGTATTAAGCTTGAAAGCTAACTAATTGTAAGTATGAAATATTTTGGAGTACTTTAATTATATATTGAAAATATTTGAGGTATTTCGATCTTTTGAATTACGGATTGTAGTGAGTCCCGGCGAGAGTTAGGCAAGCGTCCCGCCGATACCCTTGGGTTCGCTCTTGGGAGAAGTGGGGGCGTCACATTGACTGGCTCAGGGCCTTGATGCTCAGCTAAACGCTAAAAAACATCAGTTATGCGGTTAAGGGTCGTAGTCACTTGGTCACCCCCTTCATTCCTAGAGTTTTGGTTCGAACGAATCGCTGATCCCTCATCTCTCTCGAGAGTGCGAGGTTGCCGAAACCCACGCCCACGGCTCCGTCCACGTCCTCGCCGATCCATTTAGCAAGATTCTAAATGCATAATTAAAAGAGGAAAAATAAGTGTAGAGATTTAAAAACATGTGCAAGTTGCAAGAACACTTTTAAAATCAAAACATAGATCTTTACATAAACTAAAAGTTATGTCACATGTCAAGAGTGCATACAACGAGTCAATAATATCAAATATAGGACATAGGCATCCAAGTGTTTCAAAATACAGGGGTACATGCAATAAAATACAAAAGGTCTCAAGGCGAGGTTTCTATGTCCTAGGCAAAAGTCAAAAGATCAGTAGGTCTCTAATATAAGTGAACCGAGCTAGTAGACCCCACATCCTCATAAGGGTCCTCCTCGGGTTCCTCCTCTATAGGTTCCATCTCCACCTTCTCACTAGGGGCAACATCCCCATGTCCACCTTCCCCCATGACCTTCTCTATGTGCTCGGTCATGGTCACACACTCAGCCATAATGCCATCCACGCGATCTCTAACCTCCTCGACCATCCGAATGAGGCGCCCATCGGTCGCTTGAAACCGAGCATGGGAGTCGTCAGCCCTCTGATGCTCCTCAAGTACCCTAGCCTCCAACTCCTGGATCCTGGCGACCTGGGCGTCCACAGTCGCCCTCAACCCTCGATTATCCTCTTGAGCTATCCTATTCGCATTAGATAATTGCCTCCAATCATCGATTACCGCTAGTACCACATCATTAGGGTATGAGTAAGTCCTCCAACAATCACATCAAGGACTAGCTAGACGAACTGGGGTCCACTGCCAAAGAGGGCCCCCAAGCCTCTCACGATAACGAATTACTGGAAGGTGCCTCGGAGGCGACTTATTTCCACCATTTCCTTCCATGACCTATAATTAACCCACAAAACTAAAGGTTAAGACCTTATAATCACTGGTGCCATTCAAAAATTTAACTTAAGGTTTATCACAAATTTCTATGACCAAAAGTTCACAACTAAGAACTCCTAACCCTATTCCAGCCATTTCAATACTAGCGTTCTGATACCAACTATGATGCTCCTACTTCTCCCTAGGGCGAACCCTAGGGTATCAGCCGAACGCCTGTCCAACTCTCGTCAGGACTCACGCACTCATTCAAGCTTAATAAAGGATCGCAAGTCAACCATCGACTTAATTAAGAAATATTTTGAATATACAAGTCCAAAACTCCCAAGTATACTATTACAATTACAATCCAAAATACCCAAATATAACAAAATTTACACTTTAACGATCTCTAATAACATACAAAAGATATACTAGCTTTCACCAAGTCGCTAGTTTAGAACCTCCAATCCACCTCCAAAGCCTGTTAAGGAAACAAATTTAAAAGGATGAGCGAACGCTCAGTGAGGCCAAGAAAACTTAAACAAGTAAGCAAGTAGCACCAATCAATCAAATAACATACTTGAAAACAACTTTAAACATGAAGTTTTATTTACGTGCACAAGTAGGAAATAACACACATGGAAGGATACAGGAGTTCTCAGGAGCTATTTCCACGTCTTGACCGATTCAACCCATTTGGGGTTGACTCTCCGTCAATTCAAGTAGTAATAGGACCATAGCGCTCCACTTACTACCTCCATCCAACAACACCCACTCGGATCCGTAACCAAACATTCATGTAATGACGATACTATTCGAGTATGCCTAGTGAGATCTCAAAAGATCAACCTATATCATTTTCCAAGGTTCACCAAACTTCTCGACCAAGCCCTTGCCGGCTCGAGTTACAAGGTTAGCCAATGGGTGGGGGCGCTCCAATCGACTTAAAATCGTTCATAGCACTGAGTCGGGATAAGCAGTACCTCTCACCCGAATAGAGTGTGATACATTCTACCGCTCTGTGCTCACGAGTTAGAACATTTTCAAGTACAAGTGCAAGTCATATACATTCATTTAACAAGTATCATTCAATCACAAGAGAGAGAGAACGAGGGCGACAAAGTACACCCTCACCTCGGCAAGTTCAGGTATCATATAGCACTTGTACAAATATCATTTCAATCACATTAGAATTGAACATGCACTTGACACTCACCACAAGTCAAGGGCAAAACAAGAGCAAAGCGAGAAGTCAGACAAGCTCTTCGGTGTCCTCGCGACCACCTGAGACATGAACAATCACGATTACCTAGGTACTCAACCAAGGTTAATGAGAAAACATTTTCTCGCTACCCACTCTCAAGGTCACAAGTTCGAGTCAAGTTAAAGGAGCTTTTCTCTCTAAATCATCGAAATAATGCTCAAAGAGAACTCAAAGGTCATTTTTGGTTCAAATCGTGGTAAGTAATTTCAATTCCAAAAGAAAGTACCATATTCACTTTCGGCACAAAAATCGAGAAAAGATAGATTGTTTTCATCTCTCAAAACTTCTAATCTCATGTCCAAACTTTAGAATATAAAGAACGTTCACATTTTCTAAACTAATGGAGTCAAAACTCATCCAAAACTCCACTCATTTCATAGTAAATGTCAAAGCTAAAGGTTCCAAGTTTCGAGTATACAAATTCTCCAAGAATTACTCTAGTTAAAAACGCTCCCTTTTTAAAATTCAATCTCATCGAAATCAAGGGCATAAGACTAGAGGTTGAAATCCATTTCTCAAGTATGAAAAGAGGTGCCATTAACCAAGGAAGTTAGGCAACCAAGAAGAGTCATCAAAAGAGGATTAATCCTTTGGAAACTAAGTTTCAAAATGAAGGTTTAAAGTTCAAAGAGACCTTGTATCCAACCATGAAACTAAACTTAAAACGGACAACAATCTCAAAGGAAGGTTGAAAGTGCTTAAAAGAGTACTTTGTTTGAAACCAGAAAATTTTCAGCTTGGTGCGACACTACTTGGAAAATCATATCTCAAGTTCTGTAAGTCCAAAAATTGGAAACTTTATACCGTTGGAAACTAAACTCAATGCACTAAAACTCTTTAGAAGACACTTTTCTCAGAATCCAATTCAAAAAGCATTCAAATTTTAGCTCAAAATCACTGTTCCAGATAGGACAGAGGAAAACAGGCTTGCAATTTCAGTAAACTTTGGAAATTTGGTAAAATTCATAGAAATAGAATCAACCCTTGAAATTTATACCACAAATAGAAATCCAAATCTAGCTTCAAATACAATAAATGGAACTCAATTCAGACCTTTATACACCAAGATACAACGGTTTTAAGAAAAGTGATTTTTGGAACCTGTTTCACGGAATTTCCAGTTCTGAAGTACTTGATAGAGTTTCAAACTCTGGTCATAACTAAAGCTACACAACTCAAAATTTAGTGTGGTTTGTTGCATTGAAAACTAGATTCAAAATGCTAAAAATTATTAGAAGGAACTGTCTTAAAATTCGTTTTGCAAGATAGATGAAATTGAGCTACAATCTGCAGCTATGCTTGTTTCTCGGATGAAAGCAGTGAGGAAAATCAGTCATCTTTGCCGGTTCACTACGGCTCATAGAAAACGAATTAGGAGGTGCATTTTATACCGTTGGAAAGCCCTCGGAATATAGTTTCAGATGCCATAAATATCAATTGATTTCAACTTCCAGACAAAAAGTTATGAGCCAAAACGTGAACACTGGTCAGGTCTCCTGATCAGAAAATTGTTCAGATTTGCAACCTCACTTTCCCCTACTTTAACTCAACCAATTGTAAAGATTTTTGGATGATATTTAGCACACTTAAACACAAACATATAACAACATTATAGCACCAAAATAACAACAAAATTCAAAATTAACATGAGGAATTCAACCAGCCAAAATTCGGACAGCAAGCCTCTTCCTTTCCTCTAGTTTTCTTTTCAACTTCCCAACCAAAACTAAGTCATAATTCATCAAAACAAGCACCAAACAAACAAGTAAACACACAATAATCCTCAAGGCCTTTACCTATGAAGCCACCTCAAGTCCTCTCCCTAGTGTCAAGGTTCAATGAACCCATCAACAACCCAATGATTAACTAGATAAAACTAGCTAACTACTATAAGTTGAGAGGAAAAGATGAGAGCTTTGGAGGATTACCTTGCTTCCAAGAGATGAAGACCAAACCACTAGTGTTTAAGTTCTAAACCACCAAAGTTCCTTCCTCCTTCAAGTCTCCCTTCAAGCTTGAGTGATGAACCAAGAAAATGAGCAAGTTTGGAGTGTGTTCTTGGAACAAAAGTAGAAGAAGCTAGCTGAAATTTTGGTTGAGATAGGGAGGAGGAAGAGCTGGCCAAGAGGGAAGAAGAAGGGAAGGATTTGTGTAGTAGTTGGTGAAGTGATGGAGAGAAAGGAAGAAATGACATAAAGGTGCTTTGGTACCCAAAGGTTAACAAATGAATAGGAGACCATTAGTGCTCCTAATTGAGCTTAATTTAACTCACTCACATTTAATCTCTCAATTAAATTTTCTTAGTCTAGTATTGATCATCCTTAATTCTCCAAAACTACTGCACTCTCGGACTGAATTTTGCCTCGAAAAACGTGTATTCACTAATTCCTCACTAAACGAGCCGCAGAAAAGTTTAAATTCACTAGTCAACGTTTTAAAATATAAAATGAGTCGTTGTTCCTGGCAAATGAAATTAAAATGAATGAAATAAATTAATTGGAGAAAACGGATGATTAAATAATTAAATAAGTCAGTAAAATAAAATAAAAGTAAGTAAAATTCGCCTCCTCACAAATATCATCATCCCCGCCATCTGACTCAGTACCAAAA
>JACYVW010000312.1:0-30885 GCA_023065735.1 Coffea humblotiana | reverse complement strand
CTTGAACATTTGCGATGACTTGATAGGGGAGGCGAGTGACGAGGCTTCCCACGTTGGAGCTGGGTCGGGAGCTGAACCCGCCGAGGACGGGGAATCAGCTAGTCCTACTGCAGATTAGGCCTTCACCGTTAGGTTACTTTTGTGGATGATTTTGACTACTGTACATAGCCAGGATAGGGGAGTAGTGACTTGGTGGTTGTATAGTTTTCTTTTGACCGCTTGTACTAGGGTTTTATGTGATATAATTGTATTTGCACTTTTAAGGCTCGTACTTGATATTTTGACTGTATTATCTGGTAAAGGACTGCTATGAGCCTTTGAATGTATAGTATTTGACTATTGACTGTTGACCGTTGACTTTTGACTGTTGATCTTTTGACTTTTTGACTTTGACTTTTGACTTTTGACTTGACCTTATTTAAAATTGACATTTAACTGCTCTGTATCCCCAATTGTTTATTGCAGCCCTGATTTCATTCCTTACGTGACTTTTGAACATGAGTAAGTATATATTGCATACCCATATTTGCTTACACTGGTAGTTGTTATGCATGGGCCTTAGGCCAGTGGGTAATAATGGAGATTAGACAGCTTGGTCGGGGCCGTGGACGTGAACCCAAGCAGGTTCAGGACCGAGAAGAGGAACAAGGGTCGGTCGCAAATCAGAACCAAGGACTCAGAGCTGAAGGAGGGGACCAGGTAGCTACGGCTATCAACCGCATGACTGATTTATTAGCCCGTTTGGTTGACCAGCAAGGTCAAGTACCTGGTAACCAACAAAGGGACCCTGAGGTAGGTGAGAATAGGGCCCTGGAACGTTTTCAAAAGTTTGCTCCTCCAAAGTTTCTTGGGGACCCGATCCGGAAGTTGCCGAGCACTGGTTCGAGCGAATGGAGGATATATTCGCTGCTTTGCATTATACTGAGGAGAGGCAAGTGACCTTTGCCGTTTTCCAATTAGAAGGTGCGGCCCGTTCCTGGTGGAATGTAGTAAGGGCCAAGTGGGAGAGAGAGCAAACCCCGCGTACCTGGTTGAACTTCACTAGGGAATTCAATGAGAAGTTCCTTCCGCCTTTAATTCAGGAAAAAAAGGAGGATGAGTTTATTAAGCTACGCCAAGGCACCTCAACCGTGGCTGAATATGAGACCCAGTTCACTCGACTCTCCAAGTTTACTCCTGAATTGGTAGTCAGCGAGCAAAAGCGCATAAGGCGGTTTATACAGGGTTTGAATGTGGAAATTCAAAAGGACTTAGCCGCTACTCAGATTGATACATTTAAAGATGCTTTGGACAAAGCTCAGCGAGTGGAGCAGGCTCGACTTCAAGTTCGCACCTTTCACTCCAAGAAACGTGGCGCGTCTGGTAGTGCTCTTGAACGAGGTGAACAGAATGTACCACCTCCTAAATTTGGTAGAGGTGTAGGTGGAGTCCGAACTGCTGAGACACCAAGAGGAGGAGCTCCATTTAGAGGGGCTCAAGGTGGAAAGGGACAAAGGCAACCTAGGACTGTATCACAAGGGGTTCCGACACCCACCCCTCGAGTAAGTTGTTGATATTGTGGTAAGGCAAACCACACTGAGAACGCTTGTTGGCGGAAGTTGAAGAAATGTCTACGCTGTGGAAGTTCCGACCATCAACTTGCCACTTGGCCGGTTAAGAACTGTGACGACCCCACCTCCCCCTAGGGCGTACCCTAGGGTTTAGCGAGCCGCCTGCCCAGCTCTCGCCAGGACTCACTCACTAGCTTGAGAAAATAACATACATCCATAGGGATAAATACTAAAACGAGAACGTACACATTAATGCTCAAACCCAGATACAAGGCCTCTACATACCATAATACTTTAAAGTGCTACAAGTCGAATACAAACAACCCTAATCGGGTGTTAACGCGAGTACAACTTCAAAACTCGAAATTACTAGACTACACTAGTCGTTGCAACTCTTGCCTCACTCGTACCCCCTGTAAGGAAAACAAATGGCGTGGAATGAGCTAAAAGCCCAGTGAGGTTCCAAATATCAATTTAATCATCAAATAACGCATAAGCAGCACAATAGTGAAATAGTGTTCAAGACAGGTCAAGAAGTGAGTAATCATACTTCATATAGCCAAATAATAACTATTCACATTTCACAATAAGGATACAGTTGCTCATGTATCGACTCCACCATAGCTTGATCGATTGGTAGTTGACACTCCGTCAACTTTCAAATGAGGAAACTAGTCCAGTAGAACACCACTTAACTCCAATCTCCGTCCACCGACCAACCCCCTTACCGGGCCCGAACTCCACAATAAACACTGGTGGTGATACTCGAGTATACCGATTAGTCGAGGAGATAACACTCCACTCGACAACACTAGATACCCATGGTTCGTTATCTAATCGACCAAGCCCTTGCCGGCTCGACTCGATTAACTAGCCAGTGGGGTTTGGGTTCCCAAGTAGTCGATGAGATAACATCTCCAATCGATTGAATCAAGATATAAGTACAGAGACGGGAATGAGAGGCACCTCCCACTCGGATTGAGTGTGGTACATGCTGCCGCTCTAGCACTTACAAATCAAGCACAAGTATATCAAGTCAATTGCACCAATAAACACATACATATCACATTAGGGCAAGTGCGATAAAGTACACCCTTGCCCGATCAATCCACTCGTATAACATGTAAGCATCTCATTCAAGTATCAAATACATGTGTCAAGTGCAATTAAATATTTGGAAGCACTCACCAACAGATGCAGTGCCTTTACAGGTTGGTTTTGGGTATACTCCGCTCTTGGAGTTCAAATCTGCGAGAAAATCTTGTTTAAGAGCATTGAAAAGTAACTAAGGCTCGAAACTTAAACATTTCGTTTAACGAGAATCAAGTAATTGAAACTTATTTAGGGACTATTCATAAAACCCTTGGTCACTTTTCAAACGGTGAAATTTTGAAGCCATTATATGTGAAAAATGCCATTTGGGTCGAAGAAATGAAGAAAACGTATTTCCATTAGTTGTAAATTCCAAGGGTACAAGTTTCGGCTGAATTTCAACTTATATATCTCCACAAAAAGAAGCTCGAATAATCTAGACAAATCGAGTTAGACTCGTCCTCAAAACCGTACTCAAGACAAGCGTAATTCTACTTAACCCTTGAGTGCAAATTTGGGCAGCACGCCCTTTGTGTTTACCAAATTTCCAGCCATTTATGGCTTCTTTATTTTCCTTAATTCAGCCCCACAATAATGCACAAGTAATGTTACTAAGATAGCCCTTCTATTAGGCTCCAAAATCATCCAAGTACAACACAAGTGCAATAGTACAATCGGAAATCAATTTTGAAAACGAAAACTGAACGGCAGATTTGGCATCTCATAGCGTTTTAGTCATAACTGGAGCTATGATTATCAAATTGGGATGAACCTTATACCGTTTCGAAGCTAAAACATAGATCTACAATTATTATGAAGACACCTCAACCCAGTTCTCAACCTAACCTAGTCAAATTTACCCAAACAGCCCCAGATTTTCCAGTTCGAAGCTCACTGTGAAAGTCAACTAGCAGTCCTGATTTATTCAATCATATCTCAGCACACACAACTCCAATTCAGTTGATTCCAAAGCCATTCGAAAGCTAAGATACAAGGATACAATTCTTAAGAAGGCATAAAAGCTAATTCATTCATCTTCCCAGCCAAACGAGCCAATTACAGAGCCAGAATTTCACCATCAGGCTGGTTAACAGCACTGTGTTCAAATGACAATAACTCAGGCTACAAAAGTCCGATTGAGACGTTTTCAGCTGTGTTGGAAAGCTAAAACATAACACTACAACTTTCATGTTTTGGCCAAATGCTAGTTTCATACGGATCAAGGTGAAAAAACGAGGCCAGAATGACGAAATGTCAAAACTGTCCACAGAACTCTACCTATGGCAGTCAAGGGTATTTTCATCATTTCACATGCTACATTGCTCCGATCGAGCTGAAATTTTACAGGCAGATATTAAACATCATTTCCTACAACTTTCATGTTTTAACCTAAGCCTAATTCGGCCTCCATCATATCCGAATGTAACTGGTCAGAAGCAGGGCAGTTCATCATCAAAGCTGGAAATTTCTCTACTAAAGCTGGACTTTTATAACTAAAGCTGGAAATTTCAACCAAGCTGGAAAACCATATACCAAACCTTAAAAGTTCACATCAAAGTTAAACCATCTCATACCAAAACTATCAAGTTCATCTCATGGCTAGAAAATGCATATCAAGGCTGGAAATTGAACATTAAAGCTGGAAATTACATGCTACCCTAGCCAAAACCGTAAAATCTTTCATAACCATGCTTCTTTTAGCTTCAATCATAACTTATCTTGAATGAATCTCAAGAGACAAATAAAAGAGATATTTTCTAGAAACTTACCTCAAACCCCAAGCAAGCAAGAGTTTTATTCCTCCAAAAACTTCACCAAGGTCTTCTCTCCAAGCTTAACTTAAGATTAATCGGTATGGATTTCGGTTAGTGTTTGGATTTTTCACAAATCAAGCAAGGAAATCAAGATGGAATTTTTCTCTCTTCCTCTCCTCTCTCTCTCGGCCAAGCTAGCAAGAAGATGAAATGGTTGGGTTCAATGTGTACAAGATAAAGACTAAGAAAGGCTTGGTCAAATGAAGACTAAGAAAGGTTGGTCAAACCTTGGATAGATTTTTTCTCCTCTTTGTTTTTTCTCCCTTAGCTCACGGTTCTCTCCCTCTCCTATTCTTAAGTTTGTTTTGTTTTGTTTAAGACATGAAAGATGAATTGGTGTTAAGACATGATAAGAAAGTTTCTTAGTCAAAAATTGTGGCTCTAGTGACACTTGGCACCACTAATTTTCCTCTTGTTTTTTTTTCTTTTCCTCTTGTTTTAAGTCAAATATTTCGGCTGGTATAAGAGATATTTAGGGCTATATTTGTGAAATAAAAGCAAGGAGATTAAGGTAATAAAATAGTGTTCAAATGGTGCACCCGATCGGCAACAAACGGTGCACGTCGGTTCAACCGTTTCCTTAACTCGCACGTACTTGGGTTTTACTTATATTCACTACTTATTATAGCACTTCTAATCACACACTTTCTCTTACTTAATACTCATTCTTATCCACCAAATTTAGTACACACACCTCACCAAGTGATCACACTACAAAATGCACCAAAGACACACCAAAACCCCTAGTATGCACAAAAAACCCTAACTTATACCCTTCCTTTAGAAAAATCATAACTTGAGTTATAAATATCAAAAATTCATAAAACTTGGCCTATTAAAAACTATACTTCAAATACTAATAATCTTTAGAAGACATCTCAAAGAGATTCAGTTCATAAGTTGGTCCAAATTGAGCCATAAGCTACTACAACATTCCTATTGTTACTTGTGCAGGGCCGAATTTTCAGTCAAGTTTGCCAATTTTCTGGAATTTATAAGATTGAATCAAACTCTAAATTTTTCACCGTAAGAAGCTCTATGAGTCTAGTTTCAAACGCAACAAACGGAACTCAATTCCGACTTTCCTATACGAAGTTATAGCCATTTTCCCAAAGCTGTGCAGAGCCTCCTGCGAAAATTTCTAGATTTTCTAACAACTTGAGATTATGAAACTTTTCTTAACAAAATTCACTTCCTTGGCTAAAATTCAACCATTAAAACAACCAAGAATCTAAGGTAAGTGAGTTCACATAAGGGTTATAAGATAAGTAAAATTTCGGGGTCTCACAAGAACCGTGAAGGAAATGAGGGCGCACAACCGGAGAAGTCGAACGCTAAGCAACCAAGCGCTAGTGGAAGTAGACCAAAATCCTCTGCTAGGGTTTTTGCCTTGGATTACCAGCGGGCCCCTGTGTGACAGCCCCACCTCCCCCTAAGGCGAACCAAAGGGTTTGACGGATAGCCCGCCCAGCTCTCGCCAGGACTACTGAGTCGAATCATACAAATCCTAAATTACGCGCGATAGAACCCAAAGAAAAACAAAGGTAACGGAAAAGGGGGGGTGAGCTTAAGTTCCATGAGATACCAAAAGTACAAGTAGTCACGCAACATGGCATTTCACTTTTAAATCATGCAATTATACACACCAGATAGGGAAATGAATAAATACTTCAAATGGAAAGAATACAGGTGGCTCTCAGGAGCCAAAAGGGATGGTAAAACTCGAGTATACCAGAACTTCAGAATATAACTTAGCCCTAAGTCGAGAATTTCGTTCCTGGCGGTGCTGGACAACACAACAGGCTAGCACGACGGCTAAGCCCCACCAGAGGGTCTAGATTTCAGGATTTCGTCCCTGGCGGTGCTGGACAACACAACAGGCTAGCACAACGGGTATGCCCCACCAGAGGGTCTGGATTTCAGGATTTCGTCCCTGACGGTGCTGGACAACACAACAGGCTAGCACAACGGCTATGCCCCACCAGAGGGTCTAGATTTCAGTGCACGTAACCATACAAGTCCGCATACAGGAACAACTAATTCAAATTCATATAGTGATTTGACAATAAGCGAGGGAGACAAGTGTGGTGAAAGACACCCTCGACTCGTCCAAAACTAAGCAGGTAATACAGTCAAGCAAGTCACCTTATGCAGGTATAGGTAACACAGTTAAACAACGAGCCATGCGAGTGGTACACTCACCTATATAAGCAAAATAACGTCTAAAATTCCTTCCGGATAACACCCTTAATCACCAAGAAACCCTAAGAATAATCATAAGAAAATATTACGGTTCAACCAACCCAAGATTAAGTGAATCAAAGAAAATCCGAATAACTAATAGTACAATGTATACGTATGATTTTGGAAGTGAAAAAAGTACATTTAGCCCAAAAGACATGAGTAAAATAGTCGTAAAACTTATGCCCGCTCTTAAAATTTTGAAATTGCCATTTGAGTGCAAATTTGGGCAGCACGCCCTTTGTATTTACCTATTTTCCAGCCATTTATGGCTTCATTATTTTCCTCAATCAACCCCCAAAAACACACACAAATAATCTCATTACAATAGCCGTTCAATAGGCTAAAAGTCATTCAATTACAAAGCCAAGCTAGAAAAGTGACCGGAATTAAGGTTTAAGACAAGGAACAAAATGGCGGGTTTGACATCTTTTAGCGTATTGATCACAACCGAAGCTACACCAATCGGATTGGGGTAAACTTTATACCGTTTCGAAGCTAATACATAGCGCTACAATTCTTATGAAGACACCTCAACCCAGTTCTCAACCTAACCTAGTCAAATTACCCAAACAGCCCCGATTTTCCAGTTCGTAGCTCACTGTGACATTCAACTAGCAATCCTGATTTATTCAATCATCTCAGCACACAGAACTCCGATTCCGTTGATTCCAAAGCCATTCGAAAGCTAAGATACAAGGCTACAATTCTTATGAAGGCATCAAAAGCTAATTTATTCATTTTCCCAGCCAAACGAGCCAATTACAGAGGCTGATTATCATTTCGGATAGAAACAGGACAGCAGGGGTAAAATAGTCATTTCACAGGCTACAGTGCTCCGATTGAGCTGAAATGTGACAGGATAATCTACACTCAATGCTATACAACTTTCATGTTTTGTGCTAAGGCTAATTCAGCCTCCATCATATTCGAATGACACTGGCCAGAATAGGGCAGAAAATTCCTGATAAAACTGAAAATTTCCATAATATCACTTCCAACCATGAAATATTGCATAAAACTACCAAAGTTGCCTCCATAAGGCACTATTTTGCAATTATTGAAATAAAGAGAGTTTCTTAGCAAAATTACCTTAAACTTAGGCAAGGAAGCTACCCACACCTTCTCCTCCCAAATCATTCCACAAAACCCCTTAAGCTTCCTTAAGACCAACTTCTATGGAGTATTTTGCAAGACTATCGGTGAAATCTCAAGATTCAAGCAAAGGATGGAGGATGAAGTTGGAGCTTTCTTTCTCTCATTTTTCTTCATATGGCTGGCCAAGCTAGAGAAGAAAATGAAGAAGATTTGGGTCAATTTTGGTTTTAGTAAAGTTAGGTAAGACTTCGTCAAGTCCAACCTCCAATGGTATCTTGACACTTAGCTTCTAGAGTTTACTCTAATTAGTTTTGTCTTCCAATACTAATCTTCCTAGCTAATCCCTAATCATCTCTTAGTACCTTGTAAAATAATATACTTAACACAAAACTCCAACTAGTGGTCAAAAATATATCGCACTTACCTTACTAGCGGGTCCCACATCCACAACGCACCTCAAACTTAACATGTACGCACTATACTAGATAAATGATTTAAAAACGACACTCACTTATAATATCTCTGAAAATTAATATACTAAAATTAAAGTAAGGAAAATGCAAGCGGAAAATAAAGTAATATTCAATAAAACAAGGAGAATTTTGCTGGTCCTCACACTCTTTCCCCCTAAAAGAAATTTCGTCCTCGAAATTCTCTCTTTTACGCACAAAAATGATTCTACAGCGAGTTCTTCTACTTTTCAGGAGCTTCTCCTCATTCGTGCCCTAATCAAGTCAGGATAGTTCTCGAAAGTCACTCAGGCACTAAGGGCCACTCTAATCAAAATTCAAAATATACCCGAGATCTCCCATCCCGTCACACTAACAAGTTAATCCAAGTGTTTCCTTTGCCTCAAGCTTTGTGGAAAGGGAATAAATACTTTGGGGTAAGCTAAAAGCTCAACAAATGTCCAATAAAAATCAATAATCAAATAAGTTTCACACTAGTGCATTTATCAGTAATCAAATGTAAGTTTATTGCTCTTGTGAGTTAGGGAAATCATAGTACTTAAACTTCCAACTCTCCAATAAAATCCAGTAATAGTCAAGCAGTACAAGAGAGCCATCAGTGCTCCCACATTCAGATCAAGTGTCATTAAAGTGGAGACATTGGTGTTAAGCACAAGACTTCCAAGCACTCATTTGAGTCAAATCATTGCATAACACACACGCAAGAAAACAGTGCAGGAAATAGTTCGAAGATAATTTTGGAAACAGTTTTGGAATCACTCACCAACCACAGCTCATGATCCTCATCCATCATAGATAGTTTCCCCCTTTTGAATCACCAAAGAAAATTTCACTTAACTTCAAGACTAACCTATAATAAAAGATTCATGAATTAGGTTCAGTACTATCCAATCACCAATATTTTATATCAATCATCAAAATATCAGATACTAGGTGCATTACTTCCATTAGCCACACAATCACTATATAAAGTTCACATACATATAGCTCCATAAATACAATGTTCAGCCAACACATCACTAAGGGCCGACCTTTGCCATAAGAACTCACCTCAAGTGTAATCAAGGTACAGGCCCTTATTCTAGTGTTCCCCTCTATTTGGTACTCAAGTACAAGAATCCACGATAAGATAATTCACAACTCGAGCCGGCCGGTCCCAAGAGTAAACCACCCATATCAAAGATTCCCACCTGACGTACATAACTATTGTCCCCAAGTACCATGAAAAGAATTTACACTTATAACAGGCACAATTCATAGCTTACGCCCAAGAAGGGCACTTAGTCCTTTACACTTATTCACACAATTAGGACCATACACCACTTGGCCCAAGCTCACTCCGCGCAGAGACCACGCGAAACTGGCTCTGATACCACCTGTGACAGCCCCACCTCCCCCTAAGGCGAACCAAAGGGTTTGACGGATAGCCCGCCCAGCTCTCGCCAG
The DNA here is from genome assembly GCA_023065735.1 of Coffea humblotiana. NCBI lineage: Eukaryota > Viridiplantae > Streptophyta > Magnoliopsida > Gentianales > Rubiaceae > Coffea > Coffea humblotiana. The sequence goes on along the minus strand of JACYVW010000312.1, from coordinate 21,174 downwards.
GACTACTGAGTCGAATCATACAAATCCTAAATTACGCGCGATAGAACCCAAAGAAAAACAAAGGTAACGGAAAAGGGGGGGTGAGCTTAAGTTCCATGAGATACCAAAAGTACAAGTAGTCACGTAACATGGCATTTCACTTTTAAATCATGCAATTATACACACCAGATAGGGAAATGAATAAATACTTCAAATGGAAAGAATACAGGTGGCTCTCAGGAGCCAAAAGGGATGGTAAAACTCGAGTATACCAGAACTTCAGAATATAACTTAGCCCTAAGTCGAGAATTTCGTTCCTGGCGGTGCTGGACAACACAACAGGCTAGCACGACGGCTAAGCCCCACCAGAGGGTCTAGATTTCAGGATTTCGTCCCTGGCGGTGCTGGACAACACAACAGGCTAGCACAACGGGTATGCCCCACCAGAGGGTCTAGATTTCAGGATTTCGTCCCTGGCGGTGCTGGACAACACAACAGGCTAGCACAACGGCTATGCCCCACCAGAGGGCTAGATTTCAGTGCACGTAACCATACAAGTCCGCATACAGGAACAACTAATTCAAATTCATATAGTGATTTGACAATAAGCGAGGGAGACAAGTGTGGTGAAAGACACCCTCGACTCGTCCAAAACTAAGCAGGTAATACAGTCAAGCAAGTCACCTTATGCAGGTATAGGTAACACAGTTAAACAACGAGCCATGCGAGTGGTACACTCACCTATATAAGCAAAATAACGTCTAAAATTCTTCCGGATAACACCCTTAATCACCAAGAAACCCTAAGAATAATCATAAGAAAATATTACGGTTCAACCAACCCAAATTAAGTGAATCAAAGAAAATCCGAATAACTAATTGTACAATGTATACGTATGATTTTGGAAGTGAAAAAAGTACATTTAGCCCAAAAGACATGAGTAAAATAGTCGTAAAACTTATGCCCGCTCTTAAAATTTTGAAATTGCCATTTGAGTGCAAATTTGGGCAGCACGCCCTTTGTATTTACCTATTTTCCAGCCATTTATGGCTTCATTATTTTCCTCAATCAACCCCCAAAAACACACACAAATAATCTCATTACAATAGCCATTCAATAGGCTAAAAGTCATTCAATTACAAAGCCAAGCTAGAAAAGTGACCGGAATTAAGGTTTAAGACAAGGAACAAAATGGCGGGTTTGACATCTTTTAGCGTATTGATCACAACCGAAGCTACACCAATCGGATTGGGGTAAACTTTATACCGTTTCGAAGCTAATACATAGCGCTACAATTCTTATGAAGACACCTCAACCCAGTTCTCAACCTAACCTAGTCAAATGTACCCAAACAGCCCCGGAGTTTTCCAGTTCGTAGCTCACTGTGACATTCAACTAGCAATCCTGATTTATTCAATCATATCTCAGCACACAGAACTCGATTCCGTTGATTCCAAAGCCATTCGAAAGCTAAGATACAAGGCTACAATTCTTATGAAGGCATCAAAAGCTAATTTATTCATTTTCCCAGCCAAACGAGCCAATTACAGAGGCTGATTATCATTTCGGATAGAAACAGGACAGCAGGGGTAAAATAGTCATTTCACAGGCTACAGTGCTCCGATTGAGCTGAAATATGACAGGAATAATCTACACCGCAATGCTCTACAAGTTTTATGTTTTGTGCTAAGGCTAATTCAGCCTCCATCATATTCGAATGACACTGGCCAGAATAGGGCAGAAAATTCCTGATAAAACTGAAAATTTCCATAATATCACTTCCAACCATGAAATATTGCATAAAACTACCAAAGTTGCCTCCATAAGGCACTATTTTGCAATTATTTGAAATAAAGAGAGTTTCTTAGCAAAATTACCTTAAACCTTAGGCAAGGAAGCTACCCACACCTTTCTCCTCCCAAATCATTCCACAAAACCCCTTAAGCTTCCTTAGAGACCAACTTCTATGGAGTATTTTGCAAGACTATCGGTGAAATCTCAAGATTCAAGCAAAGGATGGAGGATGAAGTTGGAGCTTTCTTTCTCTCATTTTTCTTCATATGGCTGGCCAAGCTAGAGAAGAAAATGAAGAAGATTTGGGTCAATTTTGGTTTTAGTAAAGTTAGGTAAGACTTGGTCAAGCCAACCTCCAGCAATGGTATCTTGACACTTAGCTTCTAGAGTTTACTCTAATTAGTTTTGTCTTCCAATACTAATCTTCCTAGCTAATCCCTAATCATCTCTTAGTACCCTGTAAAATAATATCACTTAACACAAAACTCCAACTAGTGGTCAAAAATATATCGCACTTACTTACTAAGCGGGTCCCACATCCACAACGCACCTCAAACTTAACATGTACGCACTTATACTAGATAAATGATTTAAAAACGACACTCACTTATAATATCTCTGAAAATTAATATACTAAAATTAAAGTTAGGAAAATGCAAGCGGAAAATAAAGTAATATTCAATAAAAACAAGGAGAATTTTGCGGGTCCTCACACTCTTTCCCCTAAAAGAAATTTCGTCCTCGAAATTCTCTCTTTTACGCACAAAAATGATTCTACAGCGAGTTCTTCTACTTTTCAGGAGCTTCTCCTCATTCGTGCCCTAATCAAGTCAGGATAGTTCTCGAAAGTCACTCAGGCACTAAGGGCCACTCTAATCAAAATTCAAAATATACCCGAGATCTCCCATCCCGTCACACTAACAAGTTAAATCCAAGTGTTTCCTTTGCCTCAAGCTTTGGGAAAGGGAATAAATACTTTGGGGTAAGCTAAAAGCTCAACAAATGTCCAATAAAAATCAATAATCAAATAAGTTTCACACTAGTGCATTTATCAGTAATCAAATGTAAGTTTATTGCTCTTGTGAGTTAGGGAAATCATAGTACTTAAACTTCCAACTCTCCAATAAAATCCAGTAATAGTCAAGTAGTACAAGAGAGCCATCAGTGCTCCCACATTCAGATCAAGTGTCATTAAAGTGGAGACGTTGGTGTTAAGCACAAGACTTCCAAGCACTCATTTGAGCCAAATCATTGCATAACACACACGCAAGAAAACAGTGCAGGAAATAGTTCGAAGATAATTTTGGAAACAGTTTTGGAATCACTCACCAACCACAGCTCATGATCCTCATCCATCATAGATAGTTTCCCCCTTTTGAATCACCAAAGAAAATTTCACTTAACTTCAAGACTAACCTATAATAAAAGATTCATGAATTAGGTTCAGTACTATCCAATCACCAATATTTTATATCACTCATCAAAATATCAGATACTAGGTGCATTACTTCCATTAGCCACACAATCACTATATAAAGTTCACATACATATAGCTCCATAAATACAATGTTCAGCCAACACATCACTAAGGGCCGACCTTTGCCATAAGAACTCACCTCAAGTGTAATCAAGGTACAGGCCCTTATTCTAGTGTTCCCCACTATTTGGTACTCAAGTACAAGAATCCACGATAAGATAATTCACAACTCGAGCCGGCCGGTCCCAAGAGTAAACCACCCATATCAAAGATTCCCACCTGACGTACATAACTATTGTCCCCAAGTACCATGAAAAGAATTTACACTTATAACAGGCACAATTCATAGCTTACGCCCAAGAAGGGCACTTAGTCCTTTACACTTATTCACACAATTAGGACCATACACCACTTGGCCCAAGCTCACTCCGCGCAGAGACCACGCGAAACTGGCTCTGATACCACCTGTGACAGCCCCACCCCCCTAAGGTGAACCAAAGGGTTTGACGAATAGCCCGCCCAGCTCTCGCCAGGACTACTGAGTCGAATCATACAAATCCTAAATTACGCGCGATAGAACCCAAAGAAAAACAAAGGTAACGGAAAAGAGGGGGTGAGCTTAAGTTCCATGAGATACAAAAAGTACAAGTAGTCACGCAACATGGCATTTCACTTTTAAATCATGCAATTATACACACCAGATAGGGAAATGAATAAATACTTCAAATGGAAAGAATACAGGTGGCTCTCAGGAGCCAAAAGGGATGGTAAAACTCCGAGTATACCAGAACTTCAGAATATAACTAGCCCTAAGTCGAGGAATTTCGTTCCTGGCGGTGCTGGACAACCACAACAGGCCTAGGCACAACGGGCTGAAGCCTCCCACCAGGAGGGTCTAGATTTCAGGATTTCGTCCCTGGCGGGCTGGGACAACACAACAGGCTAGCACAACGGGTATGCCCCACCAGAGGGTCTAGATTTCAGGGATTTCGGTCCCCTGGCGGTGCTGGACAACACAACAGGCTAGCACAACGGCATGCCCCACCAGAGGTTTAGATTTCAGTGCACGTAACCATACAAGTCCGCATACAGGAACAACTAATTCAAATTCATATAGTGATTGACAATAAGCGAGGGAGACAAGTGTGGTGAAAGACCACCCTCGACTCGTCCAAAACTAAGCAGGTAATTACAGTCAAGCAAGTCACCTTATGCAGGTATAGGTAACACAGTTAAACCAACGATCATGCGAGTGGTACACTCACCTATATTAAGCAAAATAACGTCTAAAATTCCTTCCGGATAACACCCTTAATCACCAAGAAACCCTAAGAATTATCATAAGAAAATATTACGGTTCAACCAACCAAGATTAAGTGAATCAAAAGAAAATCCGAATAACTAATAGTACAATGTATACGTTATGATTTTGGAAGTGAAAAAAGTACATTTAGCCCAAAAGACATGAGTAAAATAGTCGTAAAACTTATGCCCGCTCTTAAAATTTTGAAATTGCCATTTGAGTGCAATTTGGGCAGCACGCCCTTTGTATTTACCTATTTCCAGCCATTTATGGCTTCATTATTTTCCTCAATCAACCCCAAAAACACACACAAATAATCTCATTACAATAGCCGTTCAATAGGCTAAAAGTCATTCAATTACAAAGCCAAGCTAGAAAAGTGACCGGAATTAAGGTTTAAGACAAGGAACAAAATGGCGGGTTTGACATCTTTTAGCGTATTGATCACAACCAAAGCTACACCAATCGGATTGGGGTAAACTTTATACTGTTTTGAAGCTAATACATAGCTCTACAATTCTTATGAAGACACCTCAACCCAGTTCTCAACCTACCTAGTCAAATTTACCCAAACAGCCCCAGATTTTCCAGTTCGTAGCTCACTGTGACATTCAACTAGCAATCCTGATTTATTCAATCATATCTCAGCACACAAAACTCCAATTCCGTTGATTCCAAAGCCATTCGAAAGCTAAGATACAAGGCTACAATTCTTATGAAGGCATAAAAAGCTAATTTATTCATTTTCCCAGCCAAACGAGCCAATTACAGAGGCTGATTATCATTTCGGATAGAAACAGGACAGTAGGGGTAAAATAGTCATTTCACAGGCTACAGTGCTCCGATTAAGCTGAAATGTTACAGGCATAATCTACACTCAATACTCTACAACTTTCATGTTTTGTGCTAAGGCTAATTCAGCCTTCATCATATTCGAATGACACTGGCCAAAATAGGGCAGAAAATTCCTAATAAAACTGAAAATTTCCATAATATCACTTCCAACCATGAAATATTGCATAAAAACTACCAAAGTTGCCTCCATAAGGCACTATTTTGCAATCATTTGAAATAAAGAGAGTTTCTTATCAAAATTACCTTAAACCTTAGGCAAGGAAGCTACCCACACCTTCTCCTCCCAAATCATTCCACAAAACCCCTTAAGCTTCCTTAGAGACCAACTTCTATGGAGTATTTTGCAAGACTATCGGTGAAATCTCAAGATTCAAGCAAAGGATGGAGGATGAAGTTGGAGCTTTCTTTCTCTCATTTTTCTTCATATGGTTGGCCAAGCTAGAGAAGAAAATGAAGAAGATTTGGGTCAATTTTGGTTTTAGTAAAGTTTGGTAAGACTTGGTCAAGTCCAACCTCCAATGGTATCTTGACACTTAGCTTCTAGAGTTTACTCTAATTAGTTTTGTCTTCCAATACTAATCTCCTAGCTAATCCCTAATCATCTCTTAGTACCTTGTAAAATAATATCACTTAACACAAAACTCCAACTAGTGGTCAAAATATATCGCACTTACCTTACTAGCGGGTCCCACATCCACAACGCACCTCAAACTTAACATGTACGCACTTATTACTAGATAAATGATTTAAAACGACACTCACTTATAATATCTCTGAAAATTAATATACTAAAATTAAAGTTAGGAAAATGCAAGCGGAAAATAAAGTAATATTCAATAAAACAAGGAGAATTTTGCGGGTCCTCACACCTTGAGTCCTCCGATGTAGTAGAAGGTACGATTCCTGTATTCCACCGCTTAGCTAAACTTTTAATTGACCCTGGGGCAACCCATTCGTTTGTGAATCCTGCCTTTATGTATGGTATTTGATGTGAATCCTGTTAGATTGCCCTACGACTTAGAAGTAAAAACACCTACTGGGGATCAAAAACCTAATTACCAATATGGTTTACAAAAATTGCGAGATTTGGGTAGGAGAAAGGAGGTTAGTGGGAGACCTAATAAGTTTAGACCTTAAGGGGTACGACGTGATTATAGGCATGGATTGGTTGGCCCGTTATAATGCTCAGTTGAATTGTAAAACTAAGGTGGTGGGAATTCTCGATACCCGGAGAGGCCACTCTAATGTTGAACGTGAAAGGTAGGTTAGCCTCGTCTGCATTTGTTTCGGGAATTCGAGCTAGGAAGTTATTGAGAAAAGGGGGCCGCAAGGTTACTTAGCTTTCTTAATTAACACTCCCAGAGATAAAGTGAAACTAGAGGATGTGTTAGTAGTGAATGAATTTTCCCAACGTCTTCCCCGACGAGTTTGAAGGCGATGCCACCAGAAAGGGAAGTAGAATTTAAGATTGATTTGGCCCCTGGAACTGCACCGATTGCAAAAACACCATACCGAATGGCCCCAGCCAAACTTAAAGAAATTAAAGCTACAGTTACAGGATTTGTTGGAGCGAGGGTTTATCCGAGGAGAGTGACATCACCTTGGGGAGCGCTTGTTCTATTTGTTAAGAAAAAGGATGGCAGTTTGAGGCTCTGTATAGACTATCGCGGCTTAAATGATGTCACGGTGAAAAATAAATATCCTTTGCCGCACATTGATGAGTTGTTTGACCAGTTGGCAAGGGGCGGTGGTTTTCTCTAAGCTGGACTTGAGACAAGGATATTATCAGTTACGAATTAGACAGGAGGATATACCTAAAACGGCTTTTAATTCCAGATATGGACATTTTGAGTTCGCAGTGATGCCTTTTGGTTTAACCAATGCTCCCGCCGCATTTATGGATTTAATGCATCGGAGTCTTTAAACCCTACTTGGATCAATTTGTCGTAGTCTTTATTTGATGATATTTTGGTATATTCTAATACTCGAGAGGATCACGAACGACATTTGAGGATAGTTTTGCAGACCTTAAGAGAGCATCAGTTACATGCCAAGTTTAGCAAGTGTGAGTTTTGGTTGGGAGCAAATTTCTTTTCTAGGGCACATAAGATCGAAAGATGGCATTTCTTTTCTAGGGCACATAATATCGAAAGATGGCATTTCTGTGGATCCAATAAAAGTTTGAGGTTGTATCTGAGTGGAAACGACCGGAAACCCCAACTGAGGTCCGTAGTTTCCTAGGTTTAGCGGGATATTATCGTTGATTCATCAAGGATTTCTCCAAAATTAGCCGGTCTTTTAACCGATCTGACAAAAAAAGCATGGCCAATTTGTCTGGAATTCGAAGTGTGAAGCTAGTTTCCAGGAATTGAAGAAACGGTTGACTTCGGCGCCAGTATTAGCATTACCAATGGGAAAGATAGCTTCGTTGTATATACGGATACTTCAAGAGAAGGTTTGGGATGCGTTCTAATGCAGAATGGAAGTGTGATTGCCTACGCCTCTAGGAAATTAAAGCCGCATGAACAAAATTACCCTACTCATGACTTGGAATTGGCCGCTTGTAGTTTTTGCTCTGAAAAAGTGGAGACATTATCTATATGGAGTGACTTTTGAGCCGATCGTAAGAGCTTGAAATACCTATTCTCACAGAAGGAATTAAACCTGAGACAGCGTCGATGGGTGGAATTTCTGGAGGATTATGACTGTACCATTAACTACCATCCGGGCAAGGCCAATGTTGTTGCAGATGCTTTAAGCCGGAAGGTGCAAATAGCGGGATTAATGGTTAAGGAGTGGAATTTGTTGGAAGAGGTGAGTGAATGGAACCTGCGATGGGACCAACAGAGGATGATTTTGGCTAATATCACGGTGAGATCTGACTTGGTGGATCAAATTAAATAAGCTCAAAAGAATGGACTCGATGGTGCAAAATTGGTCAGATAAAGTGCAAAAAGGAGAGATACAAGACTTTAAAGTGAGTCCCGATGGTATTTTGAAATTTCGCGATCGAATAGTGGTGCCGCCAAGATGAAACGATAAAGAGGGACATTTTGGAAGAGGCACATCGATCCAAGTATACAGTACATCCTGGAAGTAGTAAAATGTATCAAGATTTGAGAAGGCTGTATTGGTGGGATAGAATGAAGAAGAAAATTGCCCAGTTTGTCCAAAAATGTTTAGTGTGCCAACAAGTGAAAGCTGAACATCAGAAACCTTCAGGTCTTTTGCAACCCCTTGAGATCCCTGAGTGGAAATGGGAACACATAACTATGGATTTCGTATCAGGGTTACCCCGTATCCAAAAAGGTCATGATGCCGTTTGGGTAATAGTAGACAGGTTGACCAAGTCTGCTCATTTCTTAGCTATAAACATGAGGTATTCTTTGGGAGAAATTGGCCCAACTGTATATGGACGAGATTGTGAGGTTGCATGGAATTCCCGTAAGTATTGTTTCTCATAGAGACCCCCGGTTTTGTATCCCGTTTCTGGCAGCAATTACAAGGAGTATTGGGGAACCAAGTTGAACTTTAGTACTACTTACCACCCCCAAACTGACGGGCAATCAGAGAGAACCATTCAAACACTCGAAGACATGTTAAGGACCTGTATCTTGGATTTTTGGTGGAAGCTGGGGACAATACATGGCTTTGGTTGAATTTACATACAATAATAGCTATCATTCTTCCATACAAATGGCACCGTACGAAGCTCTTTTATGGACGGAAGTGCCGATCACCGATCTTCTGGGATGAAAATAGGGGAAAGAAAGATCCTAGAATCCAACTACCATACCATGGATTGAGGAGGCTTATGAAAAAAGTGAAGGTGATATGTCAGAGACTTCAGACAGCTCAGAGTCGACAGAAGAGTTATGCCGATAATCGACGGAAGACTTGGAGTTTGAAATTGGAGATAAAGTGTTCTTGAAAGTTACGCCGCTTCGAAGTCTTACGGCGGGAAAAAGGCAAGAAGCTTCAACGAGATATGTGGGGACCGTTCAAAATTCTCCAACGAGTTGGCAATGTGGCATATCGACTGGAGCTACCAGTGAGTCTATCCAGAGTTCATGACGTATTTCACGTGTCCATGTTGAAAAAGTACCATCCAGATCCCACTCATGTACTGAAGCCGGAAGAAATTGATATTGATGAGTCGTTAACATATGAAGAAAGGCCAGTACGAATCTTAGATCGAAAGGCGAAGGAATTGAGAACTAAGCAGATACCCTTAGTTAAAGTTTTGTGGAGAAATCACGAGGTGGAGGAAGCTACTTGGGAAGTTGCGGAGGATATTCGCGCCAAGTACCCTGAACTATTCAGTAATCAAGGTGAGATTTCGAGGACGAAATTCTTTAAGGGGGAGAGTGTGAGAACCCTCACTTTAAAATCCATTTCCCAAAAATTACTTGCTTTGCCTATGATTTAAATCACCTATTATATGTCCTTGTTTTACATTCCTTATGTGATATAACCTTTTACATACATTTGCATTTTATTTCTTTGACATGAAGTATAATATTTGCTTGAGTTGATTTTAAATAAGTTCAACCACTTATATTTTTCCAAGAGGCTTTGAGTTGTGTTAAGGACCTTAAAAAGATAGGTTAGGTGATGTGTGCACGGCCCTTAGCCCAAGTAATAACCCCGTCCGAGTTCCATTGGGCCCAGTCACACGTGCACTAGCCAGTCACTCCAAGCCCTTGTGCGAAACGTCCAAGACCTTGTGCGAAACGTCCAAGACCAACAGGGAGTCCATAGGGATATTGAAGGATTGGAAGGAGATAATCAAGTCATCTACACGATGGTCCAAGCCCATGAAGAATCAAGTGGGCCTCCAAGTAGGTTGGTCGACTAGGCCTTAGCACTAGGTTTTCATCTTGTTAGAGTTGGATTAGATTTGTTAAATTAGGTCATGGGCCGGCCCATCTTGTCCAAAGAGTGGCCGCCCCTTTGCTTGCTTTATTAGGGTTTCGTTAGTCCCTTGACCTAGCCCCTTAGCCTATATAAAGGCTCACTTTGTACGGTCAAAGGGTTACGCAATTTTGATAATAAACACTTAGTTTTGTTTTCTCTTCCATTGAGAGATTCAATCCTTTACTTGCTTTGGCAAGGGTTTTTGAGCAATCTTGTGCTTGACCTTGATTGTTCCACCGACCTATCCACTAGAGTAATCACCTCGGTTGGAGTCCTCGTTCCACCACCTCTAATCAATTCGTGTCGTCCGTATTGATTCTAGGTTCCGCAATCCAAGCGTTGGACAACCTCGCTAGATCCTTGGGCAAACGTGCTACGTGTCTCGAAACGTGTTGATCGAGGACCATATCATTAGGGGTGTTAAATAAGGATTGGTACACTTGGAAGGGTTTGAATTGCCATTAGTCAAAAGATTAAGAGAAGGTTTGGACAAGAAAGTGGCCATGTGGCAAACCCTAGCCATGGATCTTGTTTTGACCAAAGATTAGCTAATAATTTCAAACCATCTTGGAGGCTTTTTAACCTCACCTTGGCCGAACCCTCTTAGCATCAAAAAGGGAAGAGAGAAAGCTTCATATCCTTGCTTAATAACCTTGCGTAATCAAAAGCCCAAACAAATCCAAGAGAAAGATTGCAACTTAGTGAAAAGTTTTCCTTCTAATCTTGGTACTAGATTCAAGCTTCAAGGCTTCAATTGGTTGATTGATTTGGTGTTCTAAGCTTCATATAAGAAAGGTAAGTAATCCTTAAATTTTGGTTTTATAGTGTTTTTAACATGTATTTGAGGTTTCCATGGCAAATTACATGTTGTTTGGGCAAGATTTTGGGTTGAACTCTTGAATTAAGCAAGAGGAAATTGAGGTAGAAAAGTATGCACACCAAGTGTTTGATGAAATGTTTACCCTTTGTTCATGGTTGTTTATGATGAATTTACATGTGTTAAAACCTCCTTTAAGCTAGATTCATAGTTTGATATGTGGTTTAAGTGCAAATCAATAGAAGATGAAGGTTGGTGACATGATGGGGAAATTGTGGACTGTTTTGTACCATGGCTGACCGGCCTTTGTAGGAAGGGTTTTTCTTTGATTTTTGTGGTTTAATTATACCCTAAGCATGCTTAAACAACTTGGCTAGAGATTGGTTAAGTTCATGTGTGAATTGAAATGAATTTGGAACAAGTAAAGTGGCTAGAAGGACCATTAGTGGACTGGTTTAGCCTTTGCAAGATAACTAGCTTGTTATGGAACCCGTGTGCATGTTTATGTGTTGTATTTTGAGCTCAAATGGTACCAAGTGACTTAACCCCCTTTATATGAACATTAGAGGACTGATTTGGCGTGAATTTGACCAAAACAAATGAAGATAGCATGAGGAATTCGTTTGCATTTGGTAGGGTTTGGAAAACTGATCCAGGGTTGGAAAATTAGCCAACTTTCCTGAGCTACTGTTTCTTCTAGGAGACGGAACTAGAAAGTTTATGAGATACCGTTGGAAAAGCCCTTTGAGTCTAGTTTCCAACGCCACTGACGGTTACCTTAATTTCGACCTTCCTACAGTGAGATATACCCATTTTACCGAGGACTGCACGGGTGCGACTGTTTTACCCGCGAGAAAACTTTTAAAGCTTGAAAACTTTTCTTTTGGCCAACTTTCTATGCACTTATTAAACTTGTTTTTCTTGTGAAATTTTACTGCATTTTAGGCCTAAATTCCATAGTGATTTGAGTAGAGTTAATTACTCACTTAGTCACTTAATGAGCTTACTTTTGCTTGGAATTAAACCTAGTCGTTAACGTTTTCACTCGTTTGCACTAGGAGTGGGAAACGGTAGTGAACGTAACCGCGCGACTTGACGATTGACTACTACTTTGCTTGACAGGTGTGTGTTCCACTACCTACTACTTGCTTACGTGAACTAACTGACTACTTGAATTACTACTGCTTGAGCTAAATCATGTTTTGATAGAAATGGAGGCGAGTATGTACTTTATCGCACTCGACCTTCCTCATTTTCCACTGTGGCTCTGTGTACTGTTATTATGATATAATCTCTCTATATGTGACTGTATGAGATGTGATTCATCTATATGTGACTGTACATGAGTTGTTCGGTGATACCCCTTCAACTATTGCCACTGTTTGGGGTACCCTACCCCATAGGTGAATCGGTTCTATCGAACCAGCAAGGGCTTGGTCGAGAAGGCCGATAAACCTTTGGGGACTGTTTACTGATCACTGGAAACCGGTATACTCGAGTATTACCCAATTATTGATATGGAGTACGGGCCCGTAGGGGGGTTGACTGGTGGACGGAGATTGGAGAAAGTGGTGATCTACGGACTGTATATTTCTTAAATGCAAACGTTGACGGAGAGTCAACGGGCCCCAGTGTGATCAAGCTCAAGGGAATTTGCCTTTTGAAAGCCACTCGTATCCTTAAATTGAACCGTGATTTATTTATTATCGTATTGCACAGTATTTACTTGGTTATTTTATACTCTTATGTGACTACGTGCTTACTCGCTTTACTTGGAACCTCACTGGGCGTTAGCTCACCCCTACTCCCTTTGTTTTCCTTAACAGATCGGGGACGGACTTAGGATCGAGGGCCTTACTAGCTTCCTTTTTGATTAAACTTGTAATCCTTTTGTTGTACTGACTTTATTTTCGGCTTGTGTAAGCTTAAATACTTAAGTTTGACCTGTATTATGTAATTATAGTACAAAGTGGTAAGTGTGATTTTTAGTTTGACTTCTTAAGTTTGGACAGTTGGTTGGATGTTTACTTGCTATTAGGGTTTGTATTCTTTGATTTAAAGTTTTTCCATTGAGTATATTGAGTTACTAGTTCTTTGATCGACCGAGTCCTGGCGAGAGCTGGGCAGGCAGTCCGCTGATACCCTAGGGTTCGCCTTAGGGAGAGGTGGGGCTGTCACAAGTCACTCCAAGCCCTAGTGCGAAGTGTGGCAAGACCAACAAGGAGTCCATAGAGACATTGAAGGCTTGGAAGGGGATACTCAAGTAATCTACACAATGGTCCAAGCCCATGAAGAATCAAGTGGGCCTCCAAGTGGGTTGGTTGATTAGGCCCTAGCCTTAGTCCCAGGTTTTCATTTTGTTAGAGTTGGAATTAGCTTATTAAATTAGGTCATGGGCCGGCCCATCTTGTCCATGGAGTGGCCGACCCCCATTGTTTGCTTTATTAGGGTTTCATTAGTCCCTTGACCTAGTCCCCTTAGCCTATATAAAGGCTCAACTTTGTACGGTCAAATGGGTACGCAATTTTTATAATAACAATTAGTTTTGTTTTCTCTTCCAATTGAGAGATTCGAATCCTTTACTTGCTTTGACAAAGGGTTATTAAGCAATCTTGCGCATGCCCATGATTGTTCTACCGACCTATCCACTTGAGTGTTCGCCTCAATTGGAGTCGTCGTTCTACCGCCTTTAATCAAATCGTGTCATCCGTTTTGGTTTTAGGCTCCGCAATCCAAGCATTGGACAACCTCGCTAGATCTTTGGGCAAACGTGCTACGTGTCTCGAAACGTGTTGATCGCAGGACCGTATCAGTTGGCTTCAGGCTTAGGTGGAGGTATTTTTTCGTCATATCCTTTGTTTTTTTTTCTCCTCTTTGTGTCGTCTAGAATTCGTTGTTGTCCGCTGCCTTTCTTACAAAAAAAAAAACACGAATCGGCACTGTTCACATCACTGTTCATCCGGGGGAGGGGCGCTGTTCACCGTCACTGTTCATCCGGGTACTGTTCATCCGAACACAAATCTGTTTGGGTGTTGCTTTTTGTGTCTTCTGTCCAATTTTCGTTCTTGGATCTTGTGTTTGGGTTGTTTGGGTTTAAAAACAAGAAAAAAAAAGTTGCGACGGCTAGGGTTTCGTTTGCGGCTAGGGTTCTTGTGCGCTAGGGTTTTTTTTCTTTGCGCAAATCTGTCCAAGCTTTCTTTGAGTCTTCCAAGTTGTTTTACTGTTTTCCAAATCTGATTTGTGGTTAACTTGGTTGGTATTTTGTGAATCTTGAAGAGAACCTACAAGAATATTGAGTTTCTTGAATTTCTTGACCACAATCTTGAAGTTCTTGAATCTTGATAACTTGCTTGGGAGTTCTTGAAGGATCTGAGGATCTTGAAGGTTTCTTGTGTATTTCATTAGCCAAAACAAATCTGGAATATTATTCCATTCGGCCAAGCTTGTGTTGTGTTTGTTCGTTATAGTAAAAAAAAAAAATTCGGGGGTACTGCCTTCACGTGTGGTACTGTTTATCATACTGTAGAAGTACTGTTCATCCGAAAAAAAAGAGAGAGGAAAAGAAGAATCGGTTGGCAAGAAAACAAAGAGGAAAAAAAAAATAGCAACGAATTGTGTGGGGAAAACAATTCCTGATTTGCGCCATACTACTTGGAATAGAATTTGGAAGTTATTAAAAGTTGTTTCAACAAAAGGTTTTTCTAAAAGGGTTCCAAAACTAACTTGTTTTCCAAAGTCAATTAGGAAACTAAGTAAAGCACTTGGATAAACTCTTTTGTCTTCACTTGGGGCACCCTCCTACATTTTCGGAACACCTTTCTACGTTTTAGGAACACACTCCTATATTTTAGGAGCTAGGGTTTTCGTTGATTCCTTTCACCTTCCATTTCTTGTACGAGTCTAGAAAGCTTCCAAAACCGTCCATTCTGTTTCCTTTTTGCACCAGCATTGCGTTTTGCTTCTTGATTACTTTGTGGATAGTTTGGTGACAATTTTGGATTTTTGCCGCGCATTTCTCAACTACTCAAACCGGCAAGGTAAGGAATTTTTGGTAAGCTTATTTGAGTCTTTGAGTAATACACAAGTGATGAGCCACATACACATGAGCTTGTGTGTCGTGAGGAATCCTCTTTTTCTTTGCTAAACCATTTTGGCAGGTCACATAATCATGCCCCCATGGAGTTGCATCTTGCGCATACAATCAGGAAATTCTTGGAGGATGAACCTTTCAAGAGGAGAGGT
Source organism: Coffea humblotiana (assembly GCA_023065735.1). Taxonomy (NCBI): domain Eukaryota; kingdom Viridiplantae; phylum Streptophyta; class Magnoliopsida; order Gentianales; family Rubiaceae; genus Coffea; species Coffea humblotiana. The sequence continues at coordinate 5,790 of JACYVW010000312.1, read as the reverse complement.
TTCAAGGCCGGACTACTCCCAAGTACTCTAGTTCCATTGCAAATCTAGTTCACAACATGAGTTTCGTTCACTCCGGGAGGAGATGGAACATTACGTCTTCGCGTGTATATGAAAAGGTATAAACGAGATTGTGAATGAGTATGAGAATGAGCAAAGAAAGTTTGCGCAGAGCATCCTAAATTGAGGTCACCTCAAGCAAACGAATTCATCTAACAAGTGTCTTGACAATCGAGAGAAGGAGTTTGAGAATTTTCGAATTGAGTCAAAGCTTCGTGAAACAAAGGATGAATTCCGTAGTCGGACTAAAGCATTGATTGATTCTATGATGGAAAAGACTTAGCCAAGTGCTGGATTTCCACTTGGAGCAACTTAATCATGTGTCAACCGGGTGGTAATAAAGGAAAAATTCACCCCTAGTCCCTCGTTGATTGAAGATATGAATGAGTTGCAGCCGAGCCATGAACATGAGCTAGACAATGAAATCCAAACTCAAGTGCAAGATGAATGAACAATGGTCCGAGAAGAATGGAGTGGGACAAGCAAGAAAGGAGGAGTTGGCCATGTTCACAAAAGTTGAAAGGTGTGGACGTTTTGTTTGCTAACAAGCTAACATGTGTTTTGTTTAGTACCTCTTCTTTGTGCAGATTAAACAAAGTCAAGTAGAGTTGGTTATGACATGTTCCATTCCCAAGTCCACTTGGACACTTTGCGAGTTTCCATGGAGTTTGTCTTCTAGGAACTAAATCTCTTTGGTATCAATTCATGGAACAATGTCCATTCAAACCTGTCCGCCGCCATTGGAGGACTCATTCGAGCTCCATCTTAAAAGGGAAATTCCATATTCTACTTCTTGTTCTCTCCCTATGGTTCATTCATCGCCTTTGCCTTATTTTGAGCATGCTACTAGCACTAACTCTTGTTGCTCTTATGTAGGTGTTGATGAGAAGTGTAAAGGACTAGCACTAGAATCTCGAGTGAATCAATTGGTGGAAGGAATATTGAAGTGTCAAAGGGAGTTTTCTCATTTAAATCTTGTTCTACACCTTCTTACCATCTAACTAATAATGTCCCATTAGTTCTTTACCCTATTTCTGAATTGTTTCAAGTTGAAGGTTATTTTGTGCTTGTAGGTTGTAACGCTGTCCAAAATCTCCCAACTACGATTAAAGACTTGCAACCCGATTTCGTGCTTATTCCTGATAAAAGTGATGCACGTTCGTGCTTCCTCACATGTCCAAAAGCTGGTCACCACAAGCTTACTTTACCAACTCCAACTTGTGCAAATTCATGCAATTCGTATGGAGTGCGTTTCACTTCACTGTTGCCACTTATGCCGGGTGATGCCCACAAATGTATCAATCAAGATCCGAATGTTGGTCTTACCTCGCTGGTTCGAGCTTCTAAGGAAGTGCAATTCGATTGGTTCAATGTTCCACCTCCAGATAGGCAAGTCGTGCCAAATCAGCGACAACCAGGGAAGACTCATACCCCCTTGAACAACCAAATTCAGGATTTCTCTAGCTTCAATGGGCATTATTATGAATATCCTTATCTTGTGCACATGACTGGTAAGCTATTGCATAATTTATACCTATGACTACTCACTATGTGATTTATTGTGTAGGTAACATCATGCCAGTCCATGCTCGAAGGCTAATTAGAGAGTTTTGGGTTGCAACTTGGAATTTTCGTAAGCCTTATACACGTTCTTTCCTACCTTGGAGAATGTCCTTGTTTGAGAGCCCCTTGAGGCTGGCCAAACGACATTTAACTTGGCTTGTGACCCTTCATTTCTTTCCAACGTGGTTCTCCGCTAAGCGTACCGTCGATTTGTGGCCAAATCGCTTTCAAGAGGAGGGGAATGATGCAAACATAAAGATTATCCTCCAAAACTATTGAGTCAAATGAAGATGGCTGCAATTTGTTTCCCGTTTCGAGTGCTCCATTGTGTCAACAACAATGCTTACAAATTGGGGTTATCTGGGGGAGTGCAATGTTAGGCACGACTTTCAATGTCGGGGATTTGAGTCCATTCCTTGACGGGGAGGATCCAGATTTGAGGACAAATCCTTCTTCAAGTGGAGGGGACTGATGTGTGCACGGACCTTAACCCAAGTAATGACCCAGTTCGAGTACCATTTTGGGCCCATGCACGGACCTTAGCCCAAGTAATGGCCCAGTTCGGAGTACCATTTGGACCCAGTCACACGTGCACGGGCCAAGCGCTTCAAGGAGTCACTCCAAGCCCTAGTGCGAAGTGTGCAGGACCAACAAGGAGTCCATAGAGACAATTGAAGGCTTGGGAAGGGGATACTCAAGTCATCTACACAATGATCCAAGCCCATGAAGAATCAAGTGGGCCTCTAAGTGGGTTGGTCGATTAGGCCCTAGGCCTTAGTCCCAGGTTTTCATCTTGTTAGAGTTGGATTAGCTTATTAAATTTAGGTCATGGGCCAGCCCATCTTGTCCATGGAGTGGCCGACCCCTTTGTTTGCTTTATTAGGGTTTCATTAGTTCCCTTGACCTAGTCCCTTAGCCTATATAAAGGGCTCACTTTGTACGGTCAAAGGGGTACGCAATTTTTATAATAACAATTAGTTTGTTTTCTCTTCCATTGAGAGATTCGAATCCTTTACTTGCTTTGGCAAGGGTTATTAAGCAATCTTGCACATGCCCATGATTGTTCTACTGACCTATCCACTTGAGTGTTCACCTCAATTTGGAGTCGTCGTTCTACCGCCTTTAATCAAATCGTGTCGTCCGTTTTGGTTTTAGGCTCCACAATCCAAGCATTGGACGACCTCGCTAGATCCTTGGGCAAACGTGCTACGTGTCTCGAAACGTGTTGATCGAGGACCGTATCAGCAAGTATTGAAGATGAAGTAACTTGCGATGTCGTACCAATGCAAGCAAGTCATCTCATACTTGGGCGACCTTGGCAATACGATGGAGACGTCGAATTCAAGGGGAGAGCTAACAAATATGTTTTCACTTATTGTAATAGAAAAGTGACTTTGTACCCCTCACTCCAAAACAAGTGTATGAAGATCAAATGAGACTCCAAAAGGAGTATGAGCTAGAACTTGAGAGGAAAAAATGAGAGAAAAGTGAGGAGAAAATAAAGAGGGTAAGGGCCGAGCCTCTGGCAAGAAAAAGGCAACCATAGGGTCGCCCATGAGGGAAGAAAGTAAGGGGAAGCTTAGCTTGCTAGCAAAAGCCAAAGACGTAAAGTGAGCTTTGTCTTCCAACCAACTCTTACTTGTACTTGTGTGCAAAGAAGAGTTGGTCATTTCATCCATTCCTACTAACTCTTTGCCTTCCAATGTTTTATCTCTCTTGCAGGAATTTAAGGACATATTTCCTGAGGATGTGCTCGATGGACTACCATCCCTAAGGGGAATCGAGCACCCAAATTGACCTCATTCATGGAGCATCACTGCCTAAACAAGCCTGCCTATCGAATGGGCCCTGAGGAAACAAAGGCATTTGCAAAGGCAAGTGGAGGAACTACTAAGGAAAGGACTGGGCTCGAGAAAGTCTAAGTCCATGTGCTGTACCAGTGATTCTCGTGCCAAAGAAGGATGGAGCCTGGAGAATGTGCACCGACTGTAGGGCAGTTAACGCCATCACGGTAAAGTATCGTCACCCTATCCCTAGGTTAGATGATATGTTAGATGAACTGCATTGGTGCCATTATCTTTACTAAAATTGATTTGAAAAGTGGTTGCCACCAAATAAGAATGAAAGAGGGAGATGAGTGGAAAACTGCTTTCAAAACTAAACATGGTCTATACGAGTGGTTAGTAATGTCTTTTGATTTAACTAATGCACCTAGTACTTTCATGCGTTTAATGAACCATGTGTTGAGACCTTTCCTTGGAAAATTTGTTGTGGTTTACTTTGACGATATTCTGATTTATAGTAGAAGCTTAGAGGAACACCTTGAGCACCTCAAAGCTATTTTTGACGTACTTCAAAGGGAGAGGCTGTATGCCAACCTTAAGAAGTGCACATTTTGCACTGACCGTGTGGTGTTTCTAGGTTATGTTGTGAGTGCGCAGGGTATTCATGTGGATGAAGGGAAGGTTAAAGCCATCCAAGAATGGCCAACACCTACCTCTGTAAGTGAAGTGCGCAGCTTCCATGGGTTAGCAAGCTTCTACCGCCATTTTGTGAAGGATTTTAGCACCATTGCCGCACCTCTTACCGCAGTCATGAAAAGAATGATAAGTTCTTCTAGGGGGAAGCACAAGATACGGCTTTCCAATTGCTCAAACACAAACTCACACATGCACCACTCCTTGCAATACCTAACTTTGATCTTACTTTTGAAGTGGAATGTGATGCGTCAGGTGTAGGAGTAGGAGCCGTACTCATGCAAGGAGGGAAGCCAATCGCCTACTTTAGTGAGAAATTGAATGGCGCGGTCCTCAACTACTCGACATATGACAAGGAGTTGCTGGCCCTTGTACGTGCCTTGGAGACTTGGCAACACTACCTACGTGCAAGGGAATTCGTCATCAAAACCGACCATGAGTCCCTCAAGCACTTAAAGGGACAACAAAAATTGAGCAAAAGGCATGCCAGATCGGTAGCCTTCATCTTCCATATGTCATCAAGTACAAAACGGGTAAGTCTAATGTTGTGGCTGATGCATTATCTCGCAGACATACCTTGCTAACTGCATTAGATGCTAAACTCTTAGGTTTCGAGCTCATGAATGAGTTGTATAAAAATGACTTGGATTTTTCGAATGCCTATGAGAATTGTGGGAAGGCTAACTTTGAAAAGTTCTATGTGCATGATGGTTTCTTATTTTATCTTACTAAGTTATGCATTCCCCAAGGTTGTATTCGTGACTTACTTGTTCGAGAGTCACATAGTGGTGGCTTAATGGGACACTTTGGTGTCACCAAGACATTGGCTACGTTGCAGGAACATTTCTTTTGGCAACACATGCGCAGGAATGTGGAAAAGATTGTTGAAAGATGTGGGGTGTGCCACAAGGCTAAGTCACGGGTCAACCCAAATAGTTTGTATACTCCCTTACCCATTCCTAACCAACCCTGGGTAGACATTTCCATGGATTTTGTGCTTGGTTTACCTCGATCTAAATGTGGGCATGACTCTATATTTGTTGTGGTAGATAGGTTTTCCAAAATAGTTCATTTCATTGCATGTCATAAAACTGATGATGCCTTGCTTATTGCTGATTTATTCTTTAAAGAAGTCGTTCGTTTGCATGGCATACCTAGGACCATAGTGTCTGATAGAGATGTCAAATTCCTGAGTTATTTTTGGAAATCCTTGTGGGGTAGGCTGGGAACCAAACTATTGTTTTCTACTTCTAGTCATCCTCAAACGGATGGACAAACTGAGGTAGTAAATAGGACCTTATCAACACTCCTACGTGCAATCATAAAGAAAAATCTCAAGTCATGGGAGAAGTGTCTACCACACGTCGAGTTTGCATACAATAGAGCTGTGCATAGTGTTACACACTTTTCACCTTTTGAAGTTGTGTATGGTTTTTAACCCTTTAATTCCTTTAAATTTGTTGCCATTACCTTCTTCTGAGCATGTGAACTTAGATGGCAAAAGGAAAGCTGAATTCGTGCGGTCACTGCACGAGAAGGTTCGCACCAACATCGAGAGGAGAACTGCCCAGTACGTCCAACAAGCTAACAAGAACAGGCGCAAGCGTGTTTTTGAACCTGGTGACTGGGTTTGGTTACACTTGCGCAAGGAACGATTTCCAAAACAACGTCAAAGCAAGTTGTCACCAAGAGG